>JAQGBJ010002403.1:0-16670 GCA_034698345.1 Sphaeridia pumilis
TGTGATTCTCGTAAAACGTAAAAAAAGTGTAATTAACATTCACTGACCGCAGTTTTTACCTCCTTGGCCAACATATTGTATACCAGGGCAGACCCGATGTCTTTAAACTCCTTTGACAAGAGCGCATGGACACCGACTTTCGTGGTAATTCGAATGTTTGAAGTCTGTCCTCTTCCTTGATTCTCCCATTCCGAAATGTACCTGCGATTGTAATATGCAATTAGCAAAAACTTGTAGTTCAAAATGGATGTTTGTGTAATACTTACAAAAGCCATTCGGAAGTTGACAGATTCTCAAAAAGATTGCACAAAAGTAACGCCACTGCTTCTTGACATCCAGCAGATAACTGATCAACGTTGGATGCATATCGCATGATAATGTGATCACGCCGATCTTGGTGAAGGACCAGAATGACATCGTCTTTTGATACCTGCAAATAGTAGAAATACAATTTAGAACTTGTAAATTCATCCGCTGATCGGCGTCACTTGTGAGCAAAAATTTGTAAACTTACAGCCAACCAAGCTAAGATCTTCAAACAAAAGATTCTGCTGTTGTCTCCAATGCCAGCTTCTCCACTGAGCAGAATACGACCTAAAAAGCGAGAGTAAAATAATGATTCATAGTTCCAACATACCGCCGGCCGATATATATATTCAACTTTCAATTTAACTTTTACTATATAATACTCAACTTTCGTATCTTACCGATAAGGTTCAAAAAGTCATCTGAAAGGACCCAAGATCCTTCGTCACCAAGAGCATATTCTCTCAACTCTTTTAAACACCTCATTTCCTCGTCGTTCAACTCCACGCTAGCCAAGGACTTTTCCAGTTCATCTAGCAACTCGTCGACATTGCTTCCCATGTCACTGTTCATAAAAAATAAACAATCGTGAACATCCGGCATTTAGCTTCAATAATATCGTTGAAAAACATGTACTTACCGGAAAACGATTGGAGGCTCTCGGTTTTTCTTGGCTTCTTCCCGTTCTTTCCTTTCCTCTTCCTCGACTTCAGCAACGACATCGCGCCTTTTGACGACCGGAGCTGGAGTTCCTTCATCAGAGTCACTCATATCGATTCCTCCCAAATTCAAAACTCGTTCACGAATCAAAACTTCGAGCGGGTTAACTGGGCCGCTATCGCTTGCACTGGTTTGCTGTCGTTGGCCGGCAACTTGTTGATAAAGCAGTGACCCTTGCGCAAACTGTCTGATTATCTGACCTAGAGGACTGTCAAATCAAATTACATTAGTGTATCCAAAATTTTGAAAATCCAAACAAGCACTATATAGTATATTAAACAACTTACGTTTGAGCGACCTCGTGCGGAAGACTGAGAATGTGATCAGGGATGCCACTTCCAGTCAGAAACTGGGCAATTTCGTGAGAAAAGTTGTTGCAGTTGTGAGTGAATAAATCGTATTTATGGCCGAGAAACGTGGAAGACCGGAGGACTTCCAAATGGTCCAAGAAGACTTCAACCGGTATATTAGTTTCGCCCAATGGATGAATACTACTCGGACGTCCCAAGATAGTGCCAGCCTGTTGAAAAGAGAAAAAGAGTGCGAATAATCAAACTGGGTAACATTCGGAGAAGTTGCTTTCTGCAGAAGCTACCGGGTCCCGGCAAGCACAAGTCCATTGATCCGGTATCTTCTTTTCCTCCCAAGTTTTTGCATGCTATATTTCGTATTTTTAGATGGGTTAAATATAGACGCTAACAGCACGATAAGGTGCAGATCCGGTGTCTATCATAAACAAAATGTTCTATTTAACCTCACAGCTACAGCGTCGTTGCCTACACAAGTTTGAAAATGCACGCTGTATGCACTGCTAGTTAGTTTGCCTAATATTCCATGCCTGCCCCATGTTTGTTCTGCAAGTTTGGTAAATTAGTCACGATGAATCCGAAAACTAACATTCACAGACTGAGGACGTTCTATCAGAATCTGTTGTAGCGAATCCGGCGACGACGCTGAAGCCACCCACTCACAACAGCCAAGAGCAAAACCCACTAGCAGTAAATTACCTAAATTAAACAGCCGCCAATACCAATTCTTTTCATTTGATCACACATCCTGACTTGGAAAAGAAGAACAAGTTTGCAAGCGAATATAAGCGCTTCTTCAAACATGTCAAAATAGATTTGTAACGGCAGAAATGGGCGTTTAATGGGCCGGAAAAATGTCAAAGCATTAGTGAACTTTAAACTTTTTCTTACTGGAAGGCAGCGCATGATTCCTTCCCGGCCGAAGAAATACTCTTTGTTTTCAAAGACGATAGACGTGTGCCAAATTCCATCAATTTGCTGACCTGCAAATCAAACAAGAATAGTTTGTTACAGATTATTTGCCGAAATTTAGTCCACTTGAATATCTTTTTGAAACAATCCATACCGATCAAGGCTCTCGAGAAGGTCCTGGCCATTCCTTGACTGAGGTCGTAGACGTAGAGTTCAACTATTCGACCTTCCATTGTGTCCATGGCTCCATTAGCTCCTTCCCCTTCCATTTTGAACTTTAAATCACTTTGACAGGTAATAATATTACTACTATTAGAAGAACACAACTTGACAGAGGCCGATTCTGATTCTGAATCACTATATTTTTTTCAAAATGTCAATCGCTGCGGATTTTCAGAGCAGCTTCACCTTGAATTGAAATGAATTGAAACAAATGACAATTAAGTAGATCACAGTAAGTCGGTTCCGCGCTGACAGCGATCTGATGTAAAGTTTGGATTGCGGCAGCTGATTTTATGTTTTTCGCCTTGACTCTGAATGATGCAGCACTTTTTCATGGATTTCTTGAAGCTTCCATCAGATGACTCAATGCCGCAAGACGTTTTCGTATACGTTATGTATTAAATATAAGTAAGAAACATTTTTAAAATGGGCAAATTTACAAATACTGACTGAATTAAGCAGAAACCGAAAATGTTATTATCCGTCAGGTGAGATTTTGAGGTTTGAATTGAATGAAGTGCGAGGAATACGTTGTACGTACATAAGGATGCAATGTATACAAATACAAAGTTTATCTGCTGCCCGCTCTGGAGATCAGGTGATTCTGTTTGTATACAAGATTCACATACTGGAGCATTGGCTGGATTTGATGTTTACGTTTGCCGGCGAAACTTGCTTTCACCCGGGAAAAGTACGGCTTGAAGCATACATTGCGAATTTCGGTGAGCAGTGAGGAAACGTTTCGGACTTCAGATATTCGATAAATGGCAATATGTGTTTTTTGATGCTGAGAATGGAAATACTATTCGTTCACAAGTTATGTGAAAAAATCCCCCTGTTTGAAGAATGGCATATTTCAATCTCTGAGATGCTGTTGTGAGATTATACATGAGCTCCCTAGATGGCGCGCATCGACTTCAATAAAAGACAAATTTTGAAGTATTAATCGTTCCATGGGAAAGCGATTACAAAACGCAAAGTTTTAGATTGAATTGGGAGTGTAGAATCGAAATAAAAATTACCGCTGATCCCGAAGTCCCAAAGTGCAGTCTTGAATACAGAAGCGTCAGGGTGAGATAACGTTACATGGAAATGCAACGTTCTGATGGACACAGTCGGGGTACGTGATGACATCATGGAATGACCTGTGACACCTGTCACACATCTAGACAATGAAACAGAGGCAATTCATTATCCATTCATGTGAGCAAGTAATCCTTCAGTTATTCTATTCATATTTCGGCTGCTGTACAAGCATGCCAAAATGCCACCGCTTGTGTTTGTTTGGATGATGGTTCCAATAAATTACCTGAACCTGTCCGGTCAAATGAATTAGGCCAAACACAAGAGCTCGGGTAAAAATAAATCTTGATTATACAGTACGGTTCATTGGAGACCTGATCAGAATCTTCCCTTTTACTATAGGCACCGCTACGTACAGCAAGTATACAAAATTTTCGGGCGGGACAAAAGGTTGTTGGTTGGTGCCGATGGGGGAAAGATCGGTGGTGGGGAGGTTGACCGGTATATTCAGTTAAGTATGACGACCGTAAGATAAAGCTGGGTCTGGAGCCCAAAAATAATTTACTGGACGAAAAGCCCTTGAGGGAATACAAATATAGCCGCCATTCTTGTTACACCTTGCAAAGGAAGGTGGAAAGGCTGAATAGAGTTTAAGATGAAATGAAAGAGAGCCTTAGCTATATAGGAAACACAGGTGAGATCCGAGTTGAAAGTCTCAAGAAACAGGTTGCTGGATCTGAAGATGGCTTTGTGGACCCACGTTCAAGTTGTTCTACAGGTCTGCTGATGCTGGGAGTGAGCGATTATATGAGAGCAGACGACGGTATGCAGAATGGCGGTTTTCTGGGAGACAATCCGCCTTTCTAGGTTGTGTGATGACCTCGTGGTGGCGGTCATTCTTAACCCTTTTCTTCCTTGTAACATTGCAAGAATGAATATCATCAAGACGGGTTCATATTATGGTCAGCTTCCGTATTTGCTGGGCAATCGACCACATGGTTAGAAGGACACATAATATGGCTGGAATTTTTCGTGACTTTGATTTACTTGGTGGTTGTGATGCAAGTAATGAAAGATATATTAAAAATTCCCTCTTCTAGAGTTGGATGGCAGTTTTGGGTTGCTATTATTGACTCATAAATATTTTTGAAGCTCGTCAGAGACCGCCAGAATTTTTTAAAATTTAAGGGTTATATATGTTCGTTGCTTCTCACAGAAAGAATTCGCATGGTATCTTTTTCGCAAAATATTATAACTTTGAGAACAATCCACGACAATTTTTTTAAAGTTTACATTCAGTGCTTCGATTTTCATGGAGAAAATGAAGCTTGTAATTCAATTGATTGAAATTTGCAAAGTTTGAGTAAATGGCAGTAGTTCGGGAAGAGAAAGACTTGCTTCTCAAAATCGAATACAAAATTCAGCAGGTGAAAATAAATTTTACTGGAAAAATTATTTGAATTAAGCAGCAATGTCCGGTTGGTGGAAAGCCGGGTTATATGCTGAATGAGTATTTCGTGTGTAAGGTGTGTGTGAGGAAGGGAATATCTTCAAGCTTGTGTCACCTGCGGAAAAACCGAGGAATGAATAGAGTGTGTAAAAGGGTTATAGGAAAGAATCTCTTGTTGGAAACAGGCTGTTCCACAACCACCGCTTAACCACCTTAGCACCTCTTGTTGTTGGTAAAAGAGGTTTGTGAGAGCTCGGTTTGTAGTAGATGGCTTTTTGGCTATATGCTCGGTTTATATTGTTGTTGAAGCCGAGAACCGACCAAGAAAAAGAAGAAGAAGACGAAAGACGAAGAGAAGAGGGAAAAAGAAGGCTCGCCCCATGCCAAGATGATTGTACTTTGATGGAGGGGATTTTTAAGAAGGTATGCAACAACAACAGGTATGCACGTAACGCGTTGGGCAAAAAGTCTCACCTTCGGTTCGTTCCTTTGCTTGAATATGTGGTATCAGGAGCGGCTAACTGATTCACTAACTGAGAATGAGCCCTCATCATTCTGCTCTTCAGGTGAAGCAGGTAACCGCAGCAAGAAAGTTTTAGTCCCAACTAATCTTTCCGTGCTGAAGGAGGTGCGGTCATTGTAAGTGACGGCCAAACAATCTGCCGTTCTTACCTGTAGTGAATCCCCATTTCAGCATTTCGACAGTTCGCCACCACTACCACGGATTCAACAGAATTATTCGACCGAAGCAGTAGTTTTGTGAGCCGCAATCAGTTTGCAAGTGTTTTGTGCAGGCAGGTGTTGTCGGAACCGTAGGAACCCGATATATACTGCATCGAGTCAATTTTTGACAAGTGGCAAAATAGCAACAAGTGACGGAATGTTATTCTAAAGTCCGCAGTGGATGTGCGGCGACAAGTGAATTTTAATCGTGCTTGTTCAACATGAGAAATACATGAACAACTTTCTTGTGGTCCAGTAACACTAGCAGTTTTGATTGCAGATCTAAGTTTCTTTCTACGTAAGTTTGAGCCACGGAGCTGCTGGATTTTTTAGGCCGGCCTCTTTTCCACCTGCTTATGAAGCTAAATTGCCGCAACTAACGCATCCTTGAGCTTTGTATCTTGTCTAACTGTAAACGGTTGCTTGTTGTATACATATTCGGGTTTTGAGAATTATTGAGAAAACATTTTGCTTAGAGTCTTTGTAAAAAGAAAAAATGTCTTGTGACTTTGGATTCTGATTGAACCGAACCGGTTGGCCATGTTTTTGGAGAAGAAGGTTGCAAAAGCTGCTTGTTTCTTAAAGTTGTTTGTGACGTGTTGCCTTTTCTTCCTACTGGGGAAACTTGTCCTGTATGATAATTATCCTCATGTTGAGTTCTGCCAGTATATATACGAAACGAGAGGCTATCAAACCCTTTAGCTCAGCACCGACATTGGAACTGGTGGGAGGGAATGAGCGGAACAAGTCATGCAAGATTATGTACAGCAATGGCAGAATCTGAGGGATTAGCAAAAATTGAATCTACAAAAGTATTTAGCAAGTTTAGATTTTTCCACAAAAATTTAATTTTTATTGCAAGAGGCCATCAGCTTTCAGTTGAGATGATTCATTAAATTCATTGTGTGATTCGCACAGAAGAAATAGAAAAAGAACAATAATAGTGTGTTAAGGCGTTTTTATGTGCGGCAGTGTCGGTTAGTTAAAATTTCAGACACGGTTTCTATATACGCATTCGGTGTAAATGAGAGTATTGAGCGAACGAGGGTGAGAGTAGTTTTCGGAGTAAGTGGAAGGGCATCCGTTTCGGAGTTTGTTTGACAGGAGGTGAACTTGTTGATATTTACGCTGGTAATGCTCAACATTTAGCCAACTAGCACAGTTAAAAGAAAACAATAGTGAGAAAATACCTGGGAAGAATCGCACGACCTCAAAACCCTTGATTCTTATCAAAGATTCTATTATCGTAGACGTAAGTGTGGACATTGTAAAAAGTAAGTCGGCAAGTCAGGTTGCAAATAATAAGAGGATATGACTCGTCTTCATTTTTTAATGGACAAGTATGACATGAGTGTCTCACTTTTTCGATTCACACATCATGTAAGCAAATCTTTTGCATGCTTGTCAGCTGCTCAGGGGCGGTTTCAAAGAAAAATCTTTTGAAAAAACCCGCAACTAAACCTGCTTGCTTAAAATATTAATTACCCAAAGTTTGACAAGAAAAATGTTCATGGAAAAATTTGCAATACACTCACGACACAAATACCTTTAAATGACAAAAAGTTATAATGAAGTTTTTTTAACAAATGCAATGAGATGAGCATCTTGCAAAATTTAATATGATTGCGCATTTATTTTTGAAGTCGGTCAATAGCGTTGACACACAAAGAGAAAGTTAGCCGCCGACAACTGTCAAAGATGTGGTTTACAATGCACATTGCAAATATTGGTGCTTTATCATTTTTGCTTGCGTTGGTGTAGGGATCAGATATATAATTATAAAGGTGGGCGAATATTGATGAAAAATTATTATTGGTTGTTTCAGATGATGAGGTCTAACAGACCTTCACTATTATCAGCGATCAGAATGGACCGGAGCATTTCCGTCCTTGCTGTCGCAACATTAGCTTTTGTATTAGTCAATGCGCAAGAACCTTCTTCGTTGTTCCAGTGTCCCGTGGGTAAGTGGCATGTTTGAACTCCAATTTCAAAGGGTCTTGAGTTGAAAACTCATTAGGTCTGACCGTAAAAATATTAACGTTTTTTCTTGTTTGTCAACAGGTTGGGAACTGCACGGTCTTCATTGCTACAAGTATTTTAATATTAGACACTCTTGGGAAAGAGCTGCTCAACTATGTCAAAAGTAAGTATTTTTAAACTTTACTTTCATACGAATGGTCAAAGAAGGTCGAGTTTACGATGAAATTCCTCTGAAAGTGTGAGTCAATAGCGTCATTGGGCACAGGTTATGGTTCCAGCAACAAGTGTGTGCAAATTTACTCTTCTTTTCTCAAGTTACGTTTGTGGACGTTTGGTTGTTGTGTGATAAAGTTCTTAAGGACAAGGATCAAATTCACACGAGGTGGTATAAGCACACTATAGCATAATTTAACATGTTGAAATTTATCAAGAGTTGGTCAGTCCGATGCTATCGAAAACGCTGTAAGCGCAATTGATAAACATGTCACTAAAGTTGCACCACTTTGGCTGCTCTTTGCCGAAACATGAAGAAGATTAGAGTTTGAAGAATCAAATGTTGCTTGAAAAACTCGGCGTCCATCCAAAATGACCAAAGTAGGGTTAAAAAGTTGCAAAATACACAATGGCAGGTTCGAAAGGTTCAAGGCAACTAGAAATTACGATAAAAGACGACATAATCTGCATGGAAAGGGAAAGGGAGTCCTCGATGAATTTCGAGCGATATGCCAATTTAAATTCACTCTGAAGGTCTTGCGCCAGCATTTAACTGTTACTATTTCCGACTATGAGCTTAAATGTAAGTCGAAACCTTGCAAAGAACAATCCACTCTCAGTCAGTTCTTTTTGTGTTATTATTTTTTGCATTTTGATTGATTGCAATCAGGTCGGCCACTAAGTAAAGGACTGAATGTGGCAGCTGGGTTTTGAATTGTGTTCATCAGTTGATCAGCGCGGTAGCGTACAAAATGGTTGTGGTGGCAAAGTAGGTGAGGGTGGGTTTGAGGCATTGGAGAAACGCTGCTGCCGCGGAATAGTTACGAGAAAAACACAAGAGCAAACTGGAATTCGGTAGGAAAAAATGTTAATGTGTGTAAAAGGCAATTACATGGCTGTTGGTGGCGGGGGCGAGGTAGAGGCTGCATGGTGGCAACGGGTTTTGAAATTGGCAAAAAGAGACTTGGCGGCTGCAGACCCTGCCGCGGCTCAAGACTCTTGTTGGTCTTGTGTTCCTGTTGATTGAGGCTGACTGAAAGGTTGCGGCAATAATGCACGTTCTTGACAAGTGCCCCTTGTAGATGAAATATGTAATTGTGATTAAAACAGGGCACACTCGAAAAGTATTTCACGAGGCCAAATCTTTTGAACGGAGAGGAGGAGTGGTCGATCTCTGGCTATACAAGGCTTAAGCCTCGGAGCGATTGAAAGGGTTTAACTTTTGCTTGCATTGTTGTTGGTTGCGGACTTGCGGAATTGCAATACGTGGAGTATGCGAAAATTAAGGAATGCGGAGAGGAGAGCGGGCCAGTATTGGGACATGGTGTAATAAGGCGCATTTTCAAAAAGAAGAAGACGAGGAAGGAGTGTTGTTGGCCATAAGGCCCAAATGATGGCAGTTTATCCCTCAGGGCTTGTTTCATGTGGACGGCTCAACTTTGATCTTTGCACAACTGACCAAAGGTGAAATGTGTGGCGGGCACATGTTGAGTGCAGGTTCCGCCAGCTATAAACATTACCGTGCCATAGCAGACACAAGTTTGCAAATCGACTCTCTCAGTCAGTCAGAAAGAAATAGTTCAGGTGGCTCTTCTTGAGCGAAATGGCAATATACAATACAGTATACAGACAAAACAAATTTTTGAATGAGATCAATAATTCCGAAGGCGATCGTGTAACCTAACCGGCTTTAAGAATTTAGGTAACGCGTTTTGTTATTACGCTGCTGCCGCTGCTGTGGGTGGATTTGTTAAATTGCAGACAATTCGCCCAGCCAGTCACTGCTAACGGACTTACCAGGGCAGTTTAAGCCACGAGAGACTATTATATAGGTGGGATGCAAAAGAATATGTATACTTGAATGCGTGTGTGCTGAAATCAAAATGTTGGCAAAGATGGATGCAATATGAATGATGATGATATGTAGTTCATTATGACTGCATCGGTCTGATTTCTCCCAGACTACCTGCTGATTGCCAGCACACTGCGCGCTATTGATGGGAAAAAGATAACGCTAATGTAGGTTTACATGAAGGCTTGGCCTTGCGCATCCGTTTGTACGAAAAAATTACAAGTATCAATTACCAAACCACCCCAGTTGAAGGTTTAAGCAAGTTTTTCAAGAGACTCATCACAGTTTTTGGGTTCCCAAAAAATTTTGGAATTTGGTCCAAGTGCTTATGATGTGTCTTTTGGACACCTGTGTTTCTGAATATTTGAATGTGTTTGTGTAAATAAGAGGGGAGAAAAGAGGCGGAAGGAGAACCGGATGAACCAATAAATCTGTCTGGGCTCGTCGGGCAGTATAATACAACAATAGTCGTTGCATCCATATTACGTATTCTGCCACCCAAGACAATCGAGTCAAGATGAGATTCAATGCATGGCTCGAGTTTACGACGCTGACAATTTGGTTCCTCGTGACAGCTGAATGTCACTTTAGGTTCGTCCGTCATGGTAAAGGAGATGGGCAATGGCCGCTGTAAAACATTCACATGATGACGTTCCGACCGGTTCTCGTCCCAACATTAGTATATAGTCGTAATTGCCGTCTTCTTGTTAAGCAAAAAAGCAAACGAAAAGAATCTCGGAAGCGTCGGCGGCGTGGCTAAGAATTATTTAATTCGCAAAAATGATGACCAGCTCACCAGCCAGGCTTGGGCACTCGCAACCGCGTTGTGGACGGTCGGTGCTGGCTTTGAGTTAAATTCAATGAGCCATGCTTAAAATGGAAGCTCGAGTTTATACAAAAGTATATATTCGTCGTGCTTTATGTGGGCTTGAGGCGGACATGACTTTGTTGAAATGTTCAACTATGGTCGGATTAAGAAAAAAAGGTTTGGTCTCAGGTAGCTTAGCTAGTGAAATGTAGGTAAATACTAAATACTTGGATAGTTTGAAAGGTTGTAATTCTGAGAATGGACTGGAAAATCCTGCACAAAACAGGACAGGAAACGGCAAAAGAATGATGAGAGGAGTTGTAGGAGATTAAGGGCGAAAAGAAAACATTGTTCACATGGAACACAAAATTGCTCCCCTTTCCCAGGCTGGAGGAATATTTTTTAAGCAAAGGTTGATTTTTTTTAAAGACTTTTGTGAAAATGCAGTACACCTTGCACATTAACAGCAGGTAATCTTGAAGAAGGCATCATCAAGTGTGGCGTATGTTGCCGCAACGGTGATGACGTTCGGTTGAATACCGTAAGTCGGCGGGGGTTCTTCCTACTGGAGACACATAATAATCGAGATCAGACTGACGCAGTTATTGTATCCTTGTTATTTCCCTTTGTATCCGCTACATGCAGTAAAGTTTTGGTTATGATGACAGTAAGGTTACTAAAATTCATAGTGACTAGGTCAGTCAATGCTCTTTCTGTTATCGTTATCCACACACTTGTTAACTTGAAAGCTTGGTTCGAAACCCATAAATTCCACGTCGGTGGTTCATACTGATGATGATTGTATGCGTCGGAGAAAGATTGCATTTACCAGATTGTTGTTACGTATATACAAAATTCTTTGAAGATTCTCAAAGTCAGTGATGAAGAAGCTCGGATAAAAATTGGAGTGCAAACTCATCGGGTTATGGGGGTGAGCATCGTCTAGTAATTAATACTTTGATGAGCGAGAAGATTCGTCAAAGATGGATGAAAGATGGAACGGTAAACGTTGCATTTTTAGGTTACGTAAATAGCAGTGTAAATGCGCTGATTTAATTTAAAAGCGCATTTTGTAGTGTGCTGATATAAAAGTCTTGTTGTTTTCGGAGGAAGATGCATAACAGAAATATATATGGAGAGAGAGAAAGAGAGAAGAATCTTTCAAGTCATTAATGCAGGTAAAAAGTTGAAGTGTGGGAATGAAACCCGTATATGTATTCACCACGGAGAAAAATAATAATAACTTGTCGACAATTTGCGGTAAGAACGGGATACAAGTTGCAAAGCTCGGATGCAACAGGGTTCCGTCCGACGAGGAGCAGAGTATCGGCCGGCATACCGGTATCTTGTCAGCGTCTTGGAAGCAGCGCTGGGGGTTCGGTTCGCTTACTTTTATGAGTAACGGGGATGAGAGACGGGTAAAACTAAAACTATGCTGGCTGAAAGAGAAAATGACCGGTCAACTGTGAGTATGTGTGAGGGATGATGAGATGGGGATAGTTTGGTGAAATGATGGAAGAAGAAGGACGCGACGCTCTGACGACGACGATCGAGATGGAGTACAGGTGTAAAAGATGAAGTTTTGTTGCTCATCCCGTCGGAATGCGTCGGAGGGTTGAGATTCTGAGAGATTTGCCGGACAGCCCAAGTGTCCATACCAGCTACATATCCATGGGCTTGTCATGGATTCCACCGTCAGATCTCTGGCTCATCCTTTGCCATTGTTGTTTGGCTGCGGTGGTTGGAAATTTGAGAGAGAGAAGAGGCAAAGTGGGAGGCAGCTGATGATGATGGCGATGAGGGAGTAATAATCAGAGAAGATGAACAAGGCCTTAAAGATTCACCTGTATGAATGTAACTTTTGGATCTTTGGAGATCCGCAACTACTACTACAACTATACACCTTGCTTGCTGCTACTTGTTCTTTTTCGTTGAGCAACAATGTTGGAGATATGAGTCTTGTTGAGTAGCCGGTCGTTGGCCTTAATTCCGAAACTGGCTCCTGATGCTGATACCTGGACTCATCAGCAAGTTGCCGTGGAATGAAATTATGAGCATGTTAATCTGCAACTAAAAAGCATACCTGTAAAAGTACAATGTACAATGAGCGTGAGTAGAAAGAAAATTTCAAGTCCTGGAGCTAACGTATGGAAGCATTGTTTTCCCGTGACGGATGATAAAATGAGGCGCGTCAGTTTGTAGTGGTGTAATTACACTTTTGTACAAGGAAGAAGCTTGTGACCACCGGCCAACTTTGAATATTTGCTTTGGACAAGCTATTGTTGTTCGGCGGTGAAATGATCCGTCCGCTGATGCTCCTGCTAGCCGGGTAACAATTAAACGGTTCGATAAAGCATTGTTGAATAATAAATTACCCACGAACCTCAGGTATCAATCGGCGGGTCGAGGAACAATGCGGATTGTGTTCATGTGTGATGATGACGGCGATGATGAGCAGAAGTACATGATATATTGTCAACGCCGACATCGGTCACGGCATGAAACGTTGTGTGAGTCAAGGAAAAGCGGCAGCGTCGGCGGCAAGCGTAATCGAAGCTGGCTGAGGCTGCAACTTTAGCGGCAGCGCAAAGGTTAACCACCGGAATGGTCGTTAATGCCGAATCGAAATAGAGGCGAGTATTTATTTATTTATGGGCTGGTCGTCAAGTGTGTGTGTGTGTTCAGGAAGCAATATCGCCATCTTTGATATCGTTCGGAGACGCCCTGGTCGTTTGATTGTTCTTTATATAATATTTGCCGGAATTAAAGGGTTGGCTTCGGTGGGAGGAATTTTGGGCGAAACTTGCTCCAGGGTCATGGATGGTAGCTGAATTAGCATTTTTGCAATAGCTTGGAGCAATTACTTGGAGGATGGGATTTCTTTGCGAAAGTGATTGAACGGGATCAGTTTGCGTGTGGAACGGTCAGTTAACAGCAGGGAGCGCTGATTGTTTTTGTATATATAGCAAAGAAGAATTGACGAGTGAAAGGTGAGAGATTTGCAATTGGGTACTGTCAAAACAGGACGTAATTTTCCCGTCGTTGACATGCAGTTGATGAGAGGAGAGGATAACTGGAAATTGTATGCGGTATTTTTCTTGCAAGTCAACGAGCATGTGCATAATTGAATTAATAAAATGAAGGCGTGGAATTGTTATTTTGTTGATGCTCTTGCCAGCAGGGTTCTGTGGCTTTAATTCACCTTGATCAGATGACTTGATTAGTGCAAGAAGAATGCTGATAGATGCAGTTGTGATAACGAGATGAATGAATAGGAAATCTGGGAATCAGATGGGATTAAATTGCGCAAAGGCGAAAGGTTAGTGTGACAATCACCACAAGGTTCTTGTTGGCCACATTGTGCTGCAATTGAAATTTTTGTGTGTGGATGTACCGTAAATTGGTGACGACGAATCAAAAATTTCACGCAAACAAGTGGTTGAGTAAAAGCTAACGGAGACTTGAGGGCGAGGGTTAGAAAAAGTAAGGTTTTTGTATTTCCGCAAAATATTTGATACTGACCAGGTGGATTTTACAATTTTTGTGGGGATGTAATGAAGGCTTATTATCAAAAGCAAAAAAAGACGACAAATGACAGACGCTGCCCAGACCGTTTCAAGTTTTTGAATCAGCTAGTTAATAGTTAATGATGTGATATACACATGGAATAGATTGGGTGTGTACCTCGTCTCGACGGTGATTGTGTGACATAATGGAGTATTCTCACGACAACATAAAAACCTTTGAGGTTTGACCACGCAACTTGCGACAGGAATTCGATACCGACATAACAAGATTACCGTAATGTGTTTAAAAAGTCCTCTTTGCGACTTTTTCTATTACTGATTGGAGGTGTAAAAAGAAGATGATCTGATATATTCGGTTATATGTTTTCTAAGGTGAGACTTTTATTTCATTTTGTAAGACTAAATGATCAGGTTTGTTATGTTGTCAGAGACAATAATAAGTGCAAGGCTGCAACAACGGTATCGAGTTCGAATGCACATTGACAGCTACGAGTTCCATAAAATCTTGTTATGAAATTGAAGGGGTTATACAGAGAGGCGTTTAAGTTCAATTGTCAAGTGTAGGTGGATTACGTAACATTAGAGAAAATGATGATCAAAAAGGTGGAATTGTGGCGAATCTTGAAGATTCATGTTTCCATCATTCATGTATGGACGAAGCAAGAGTTGTAATGTAATGGCATTGTTTACTGGTTTAGTAATATACGGAGAAAAAGAATCCCGTTGCTTTTGACACAGGTACGAATTACTTTTACGGTAGATGGTAATTGTGGCAGGAGATGAGAGTTGGCGAAAATTATGTTTACAGCATTCGGGCTACAGTATACGCTTCGATGAAATGTTGTAAGAGCACCCGAATACCAGGGTCAGTTCGCCAAAACCAATAAACCAGTTTCAGCTGGGAGAAATTTTGCGTGGATGACGTTGTCTTCTCAGGAGTCTCAAGTTCGTTGAAATGTGGTGCTGAAAGTCTTTCAAGCTTTAAGAATTTGAAGCCCCGAGATATATACGTACACGGTTCTGGTTGAATTTCAAAGTTTTACTGTGCTTGTGTTGCCAGTAATTAAGCTGTGTAATCGACTTGGAAGAAGTGCACAATCAGCGTTGATGCCAGAAATTTCAACCTTGATTACTTTGTTACTGTGCTTAATCTGTAGTTTTAAAACTAAATGGGCTATAATCAAGCTTAATAATATTTGCTTTAAATAATGCAGATTATGCCTATGTTTTCTTCAACCACGTGAAACACATGTCATGCTCACTTACGCAATTTTACTGTCATAGACATCACAGTTTGCACAGATCACTTTTAACCTCAGTCAATTTGGCACTATTTGCTGTCAGCACATGTCTTGCGTGAAAACCCGATTTAGCGTCAACAAGAGTGAAGGTGGATTCAGAAACGCCTACGCCTAAAAATGTTGGTAAAGATCATGGCCTCGTGCAATACACAGAGGTAAAAGCCCAATTAGTGTGGCAGCATGACAACTGGACTCTTTTGGCGAAAAATTGTTCGAGATGTGATTTAACAAGAAACATGGCCCCAAGTACAAAAGCTTGACGTGGTACCAATGTTGTGACCAAGGTGTCACTTTGAAGTTGGACGAGGCGTGCTGAGAGACACTGCGAGAAACGTGTCGAAAAAGCACGTGGTGGTCGTCACAAGTGGCGATTGTGTGAATAAATCTTACGCCTTGGGAAATACTTTAATACGGATCGATTATTGAGGATTTATTCGCAAAGCCGAGAATAAATCTTTTGCGTAACAACATGGTCACGTTTTGCTTACGCTTTTTGTGACTCGAATATATATACTTTGCGAGACAAATCAAGTGGACTTGGCGAAAAACCTGAATTCTCAACATGTATCCGTGCTTGTTCCAAAGTTTATAACTGAAAATGGATGAAATCGTGATGGGGCTGGGAACCTACCGAATGACTGGTCAGTAAAGTCAGGCTCTGAAGGTGGGTCAGAGGTTGATTACTGTGCAATGGTTCTTTGATGTTTTACCCCGAGGCGAATCGGTATGGAACAGCAAAATGGGCTAACTGCGTGCATTTTGCTTGACGCCTCTTTGGCAAGATTTTTTCGATTTTGTCAACATGAGCTTTTTGAAACAGTAATTTAGCCCTTGGTCAAGCGGTAGCACTGGAAAAAAAATTGCAATAGCAAAACTTGAGGTTCGCGAGCCATATTGAACTAAAGGTTTGATGATGAACGTACAAGGAATTAGTTGAATCATTATGACCAAATCACGTTCAACTGCAACCTACTTGAGGATGGAACATTAGGGTGTTGTTTTTCGTGAACAAACTGATGATTGGGCGTTGAAATAATTTTTATATCATCTGCTCATCAAAGGTTTTAAGAATATAAATCCACCATTAGAGCCAAAATAAACTTTTGCAAAACTCACTTTTGACGTAACCGCTTTAGAGAGATTTTAGGAACGTAAACTCGACCAGCAACTTAACGATCAGTCTAATGCAACGGCTATGGCGAAATTTGGCAATGTATTAATTGTTCATGTTTTCACAGGTATGGAAGCGAATTAGTAGAAGTAGATTCGTGGGCAAGTCACAATTGGACGCTGGCGTTAGCAAGGAGGTATTCCCACGGAGATCC
>JAQGBJ010002404.1:0-16670 GCA_034698345.1 Sphaeridia pumilis
ATTATATTGAACGCCACCAGATGAAAACTGCCCCATAAACTGCAAAACCAAAACAGATAATGCTTAGCATCAATCAATTATCAAAAACTTTTAGTTGAATTCAAACCCAAATTCTTACCTGTCGTAGAACGACGTCAGTATAATCCATCTAGTCACCACATAATCAGCGTATCCCACCGCACCGTACGTGATCAACATACAGATGATTCCGCAAGGATCTTTCCTGAAGATGGCCATTTTGCTTCCCGATTTTCAATAACAATTCCAAATTACACTAATTTCACACGCAAACTTGGAGCACTTCGCCAATCAAAACAGTACACTTTCATCCCAATGCTTTCAAACTTTTGGAGGGACCTTCAAAGTACCATCCTCCAAGTTTTCCAAGTTTTCGAAGCTGCTACCATAATAGATTTTCAAACTATGCCATTTTGAGGTTTGAAGCACAAAAATTTTTACAGATCACATAGCCGAATTCGATCATTCAATCACAATAAAAACACTTTACACCATTCAATCAATGAATAATGAATCATTGAATTAACTTCAACACAGACACAGATCAGAGATCAAAGATTACGAAACATTAAATTAAACACACACATTTTCTTGTTGTTTATCGGTCAATGGGAAGAAAACCAGCTGTATTCATTCGCGCGCGAAATCTCCTAGCCGACGACTTTCTCCTGGATTCGAATCGTGCTTTTGTTTACCTTTTACTCTTCATTCTCTGCTGTTTTTGTAATTGAAAAACGTTTTTCAATGTTTACAAACAAATTGTATTTACGCTAGCTGGACTCTAACAGCGTCGTGCTGTGCACCTGTAAATCACTTCTTGAAACTGATTGCTGGTGACACGGATGTCAGGCTATGTATCACCTTTGTTCCTCAAGGTTACATGAAAACGATTAAGCTTTCCCTCATATAACCAAACTCTCCATTTGACATTTAGGTTCAGCTTCCACAAGTGAAAAGTTGATAGATGGCTGTATAGTACGAAGCTGGAGCTTTAAATGTGTAATCACGTGAATGCTAAAACACATGGAGCCTTTGAATCATGTATTTCAAATCAAGTCATTTCGCCAGCTGAAATACTGCGACAGAATGTCGGCATTCGGCATCAAAATTCAAAAGTTGTATGTCTTCAGAGAAAGTTGAAGCCTGGGTTACAGGCCCACTTAGATTTTATGAAAGCTTTCCAATTCAAAGCCTTAGCTGATGAACACAAAGTTTCGGATTCTGAATCCAATCATAATCATCCAAGGCCATCAATCAAAACCAAAACAAGCTTTTAATCCAAATGACTTTCAAGACTAATATGATGAATTGATGAATATTTTCTTGTTTCTGAGACACAGATCAAAACAAATTGCTTCTAACATGAAGTTCTCAAGACACATCGATATTTCTATTCTCCAAAAATAACAACCTGAACAACAGTCGGCGATCTTCCCATTAAGCACATAATGACGTCCTTTCCTCTTCGATTGATCGATATCACCTGCAAACAAGCAACAACATGCCGCTACAAGCATTCAGTAAGCGTCAATACCTCGGACAAAGTCCAACCCTTCAAAAATCCCAGCTTTGATCTTCAGACTTCATGGCTTCAAGTACCCAAGGCGGTTTCAAATGGATCAAGAATCCAACTTCCTGGGAGAAAGCGACTGAGACTTCCAGGTTCAGTCAGCATCGGCGCAAGGTAAATCGGCTTTTGTTTAGTACCCTAATACCTTTACAGAAATGGCTTTTTGCTCGAACCAATGTACTTTTTCTGCAGGTCAGAACTGCCAAACCCGCCATCGACTGTGACCCACCCAAATCCCGACCTCACGTCCACATCAAACGCAAAAAGCTCCTATCGGAAGAATCCCGCCAACTCGCCATCATCAAAGAAAACCTCCGACTCTTAAACATTACTGCTCGAATCGCCTCAGGACTTCAGACAGGTCCGCCGTTGATCAAAGACATGTTCCGAGCAGGAGCTCTGACGACTTCAGACGCCACTTCCAAAAATGACCGTCGAAGCCGCTCCACATCCACTTCGCCCTCTTCGGAGTCTTCTTCATCAGTCCTTCCAGGATTTCGATTGTTTCCTAAGAAGCGTAACAAGGTGAAACCTACTGTAGCCTTTACGTTGCCTGAATACTGCTTTTGAATGACTTGAAATGATCTCGAACGCTAGTAAAAGGGCAATTTCGTAGTACGATTCTCGTCAGTATTTTTCAACTGCGAGCATATTTAATCATGAATGCGATGATTTTGTATTTACAATTTAAGTAGACAATAAAAGACTCTTAAATACTCGGACGACAGAGATTAATTAAATATACATAGAAATTACAGCTAATGAACACCTGGCGGTTTCTCAACAAGTCCTTCTCATCATAGACAGTAAATGACCATCTTCGGCCAACCGTATTTAGAAAAGTGATTGACGCGAGTACATTTTCGCACAGCAATAACAAGACTGGTACATACAATCAATAACAATTGCGTATCTGAATTGAACAACATTAAGAAAAGAGACCCAAAAAACACTACTTTGATATACCGTAAACAGTATTTGGCTACTAGGCTTCTCGTTCAGAGAAAACTACTGTGAAAAATAGTAAATCTTCGGACCTTCAATACACACTTCTTATATCTAATGAACACATTTGGTGTTGTGTTGTGTGTAGTTTAAAACTCTTGGTATTATATACAATTACACTTCCATTCACCCTTAACAATACTTGCACAACTATTGCATCGAAAAACCATACAACTTTTTACAATGCGAACAACATGGGCGCTTATCCATGTAAACCTCCAGTCATAAAATAACAGCGAATACAAAGCTCATTGGCTTACAGAGGCCAACCTCAAGTTACAACAAAACTATTAAAGCTGTCAGCTATCAACATCAACCCAACAAACTGAACACAGTCAAAAAGATCTACAAGTTACAACAACTAAACGCAGCAGGGAAACACTGATTCTGGCAAACTAAACTACATTCCTTCATACATAGTGTTTAGACAAGTTCCAAATATATAGTTTGCCATTTTTCAACAGCTTTCCTATAATTATAACAGGATATACACAATAAGCACCCTCTACATCAGCTGACCGAATGGTTACAATTTAAGTCCCATTGGCCCTATTCTCACACTTCTCCTTTTCCACCAACAGTAAAAAATCCTAGCCATGCGTGTACAGGGATGCTAACAATTACAGTTACTCATCAAGCAATCTTGTCTCTACCAACCTTTTCTCGATACTCGATATACTAGATACTTTATAGTATAAATTGGCGGGATAACGATAAACTAACAACAAGACTACATTCACAAACTCAATCGCTAATTTTTGCCTTTGGTATAACGGAATAGACGTTCGTACTGTATTCTATTTACAGGTTTTTGCAATGTGTGGCACTCATGATTCTGCTATTAGCATGTCAAAAAGTGAAACCACTTTACAAGATTCAAGTTAAAGCCTCGTTTAGCAAAGTATTTGCAACGGTATGAACCGCTCTTACAAAAGACTTTGTGGTTTCAACCACCTAAAGTTTAAAGCAAAACCTATCGTTTAGCACACAAAAATTCTCACAATACCAACCAAGCGACCATACTTCTGAATATCAATAAATGTCTTTAAGAAAAACACTATTTCTCCGCTTTGAGTGGAACAAAAATCTGCTTGACTACTGATAATTTTAACTCAATCCATCTTATACAAGAACTTTGTATAATAATGTAGGCACATTCCAAGTATTTCAGCAAGAAAGCTGATTAAACAGCACCCTTAAGACACTAGCTCCATTAGTGTTTACAAAACTACTACTTTGGTAATGTTCAATTCCGAAACCTGCGATCGACTATCATACCTGACACACATTCCTTCGAGAATAAATTACAGCTAGCTTATAGAGTACGTGTATCCTAGTAATGAATATCTGAATGAACACATGCGTTTCCAGTAGTTGTAACAGTCGAAGATCCTACGAAGAAGTACTTCCTTCCATGGCTCCGGTAGAAGCCGCCAGCACCAAAAGGGATGAAATCCTTTTCTTCTTGTCCTCCTCCTCCCAGCTTCAACCCGCTTTCGTCGTCTTCATCAACCTGCAGTCTATCAGTTTTATCGGACTCAAAATTCCCTTTTTGAACGTTATTTTACGGGAACAGTCGAATAAACAGTCATGCTATTTATGGCTTTTGACAATTTAGCCAGTTACAGCCTTTTTACATCCTGGCACAAAAGTTATCCTGATTTGAACTCGTGACCTCGTATAATACAACAGTGAGACAGGATATTTACAAAATAAATATAGCCTTTTCAGTCGCAGACTTATGGAAGCTACAAGAGCTCTTTGGCATCTAAAAACAGTATTTACAAGGTCGGTCACAATAATTAAAGCACGTAGCAATGACATTAATAACAGCTTAAGTACATTTCTCAGCGTACTGTATTACCGAAGACATACGGAGCCGCTGTGACAAGATGGACTCCTTTGGACAGACAGGCGGTGAGGGAGGTGAAGCTGGTTTGGGAGAGGAGGCCGAAGCGGGCGGCGGCGAATTCTCCTGAGCGTACTTCTCCAGGATCAAACTGGAACGCTTTCTGGGACCGCCGTAGCAAGATGAACCAGAGTTTCTCCTCTTTTCTCCGGCAAGAGGTGAGTGAGGTTGGTGGGGGTAGTCGTCAGAAGAAAAATCTTCATTGGTTTCCGAGTATCCTGCTGATGACCCAGGGGTACTTGAAGGTGTAGGGCGATGATAGGCCAAATTCACGCCTTCAGGTGGCGACACTGACCTTCGATGCATTTCGGAGATGATTTCCGGGCTGCTTCGGTCACTGTGAGGAGGGCTGTCAAACCTGGCTGGGTGAGTGGACTCGCTGATTGTCCTAGGTCGAATAGTAACGGATGGCAAGTGAGGGAATGATGGCTGCGAATTTTGCATGTTCACAACCGCCTTTGAACCTCGCGTCAGGGCCAAGGCAAGAACTCCACCATGTCCAAAGCTACCAGGATAGCTGCTGTTCTCGGGACTTCTGGACCTGTTCCTCATGTGGGGCACTTCGGAAATACTGACGTCGGTTCTGGGAAACTTGCTCAAATTTTCCCCTTCTCTTCTGAACCCGTTCTGTCTCTGATATTCTGGCTGCCCTCCATGGTGTCTGGTTGCGGGGCTGATTGAGATGCCATTCGTGCTGAGTCCATAACCAAACTTTTCAATGGAAGCCAAAACCTTTTCTCGGATGCTAGCATTCTGATTGAAGTCCACTGTCTCCTTAGCTGGTGGCGAGCTCAGTCCCATTTGCAGTGTCTTGAGGTTCAAGCTATTTGTTGTTATCACCCTTGGCTGCGACGGAGGTGAGTAAGGCCCATTGTTAATTGTCTTGACCTGGTTCCCGGCATACCCGTGCGGCGGCAGCTTCGATGTCACGTACAAGAAAGTTGTACCAGACTGAGGGGCTTGACGGACCTCTACTGAAGGCGGCAACATTGGGTAAGGCAGGCCAGCTTTACTTCCAGCAGCTCCATTTTGAGACATCATCTTCACATGCTGAATGGCTTCCGGCAACGACTTGACATAGTCATGAACAGGGCTTCCGGGTGATTTCGGAGATTCGCCAACCGGTGGACTGCTCTGCGAGCTAATTTCTGAGTCACTCGCATCTCCCCTGTTCTCCTTATCAGAATGCTGAGGCGTTGTCTGATACACGGATGACTGGGGTGACATGCTATCTGCAGGTTCCGATGGTGGTGGCGTTACAGTTCCCGGGTTCACAGCTTCGCCAGAATGAGTCTTGATGTGAGACTCCAGCGACTTCTTCGAGTTGAAAGTTCCATTGCACAAAGTACATTTGTACACCTTCTCTCCATAATGCGCAACCTAGTAAACAATATACCAAAATTATCATCATGGTCCCCAAATAGTCTTATCAACTCTTATCCTATGTCATTTTCCTCACCTGATGCAATTTCAAGACATGATTGTACCCAAACGACTTGCCGCAAATATCGCAAGTATAAGGCTTCTCCCCCGTATGCGTCCTTGTATGCACCTTCAACTGCTTCGAGCATGTGAATCCCTTATTGCACACTTTGCACACATACGGCTTCTCCCCGGTATGCGTCCTCATATGGATGACCAACTGCCCGCTCTGGATAAACGTCTTTTGGCAGATATTACACCGATGCGGTCTCTCTCCAGTATGTATCCTCATGTGCCGATGCAGCTTGCCACTGTGCTCAAACGCCCGCTCACATACGTCGCATTTGTACGGCCGTTCCTTGGTATGGATCCTTCGGTGCACCGACAAATTCTCCTTGACCGAAAACGACTTGTTGCAATACTCACACTGGTACGGCTTCTCACCAGTGTGAGTCCGATAATGCCTTGTTAACCTTGCAGGAACTGTAAAAAACCAACAAAACCCCGTAAGTCTCACTCTAAAAACAGAATTATGTCATACTTTAACCCCGTTTACCCCAAAATTTCATATTTTCCTTACCTGCAAAAGTTTTATGGCAAATATCGCATTGGTACGGGTCATCCCCTTCCCTATGAGATCTCAAATGATTTTGAAACGTATTCTTCTGATGGAACGTCTTCCCGCACAGATTGCACACGAATCCCCCGACCTTTTCTCCATCCTCATTCTCGATGGCGACAATCCCTTCCTTCATCTTGCTCGGGTATTGGTACAGGCTCACTTCCGGTGTACAAACGACCTTCTGCTGACCTCCAACCGCCCCCGTCCCTCCATTACTAGTCTTGCTGAACATTCCCGAAAACGACATGACATCCGTCTCCATCCTTGTCTGTCTCAATCCTATTCATTCATCACCTGTTTAATCAAACCAAACAAAAACAGTTGTAATTAGTACACATCGTATTTTTATATATAAATGCATCATCCATTCATATCATTCAGAATCTCAAATTTCCCCATATCATCCCTGCCTATCCATTCCAATAATATTCAACCCCATTCACAGTAACCCCAAAGGACAATAATAAAAACACAAGCCTCTTGTACCCGCCCTATCTCAACTCGATGGTTCACTTTCATTTCAACTCAATGACTCCTCACTGCCTCACTCGCTCCTCCTCTCCTCTCCCCCAAATAACATCACACACTGACTCAAACTCCACGACCCCTTATAATGCATAAGGCCCGTGGCACCTATATCCCATATAAAAGCCCCCATACGCACAGCCGACCGTGACGTTATAGCCAGGGCTAGAAATGCGATGAAGCTTCGTAATCGGCCTCCACGTGGAGATCAACAATTTTTTGCAGCCCCAACACTTTTTAGGCCGCCGTATGCTCAGCATTGGAGAGAAGAGAGCCGAGCCGCGAGGGGCGGAGCTCAACACACACACACATACACACTCTACCCCGACCTCACTTACTACAGAGCAGTTTATGCTACACGTGCGGCTCGGGGCCCCTACTGAAGCATACCCAACAAACAAAGTAGGCCTTTCCCAATACGATTCCCACTATGCCCTATGCTTCCCAGCCTAACAAATACAATTGACTTTTTACACATTTTCATAATTTTCAATATCCAATATCATTTAAATCCAACATTTAACTTCAAAAACACACAATTCTGAACTTTAGCATGCTAAACTCGTCTAATACGCAGCCATAACCTATCCTAGAGCCAATGGAAAACAACAAGTTTTCACCGCTCCTCTTCTCGTTTTCACTATCATAATTTCAAAAGTTTTTGATCAATCTCGATATTTTTTGATTTTCTAGAATCACCACACTCAAATCTATCGGTTCCTATCACTTTCATCCTTATCGGCCCCATAGCAACTGAGTTACAGCCCTCAACTTGTGGACTGTCTAAACGCTCTGAAAGTTTGACATTTCACCTCCGGTTTTAAAATTTTCTTCACTATTTCACTAAAACTGACTTGTTTCTATCATTCCTACTCGGTTTGAGTCAACAAAACCCCAACATAACTTCAAAAAACAGAGGAAAACCAACCTGTCACTGTACCGGAAAACCCATGGTTTTCAACCCTTTTTAACCCATTTTCAAAAGAAAAACTTGACATTTTCAACACAAAATCTTACCTTTCAATAGACTGATGTAGCAAAATCCTTGCTTTTTTATCCTTGGTTAGCTTATCACAATTAGTTTTTCATTAAACGACACTTTGTTCCGTGCGACACAATCAACTGTATGCAATAACACAGCACACAACGTAGCACTGCTCTCTGCCTCACACGTCTTTCTCTGTCGAACGCTGCTGAGCGAATAACGTGTGTTGTCGTTGTATCCACAGTCAAGGCGCTCTCGCACATACACACACACACACAAACTCACGCAATATTATGCACTTTCCTCTCATCTTTAAGGCTTCTTCCCTGTGTGCACTTCCCGTCAGGCGTTACAACAACGGTTCGGTATGGACAGGCCAGGACTTTTAAAGCGTTAGCGCGCAGCGCTAACGCTGCTGCTGCGCGCGGGCTTTTCAATTGTTGTTGTTTACATTGTTACAGCATGGTTTTTAAAAGCTTTTGGAAGAAACTGAAAACACTTTAATCTTTATGATCACGTAAGTTGATGACAGTGAAAGTTGTTGTTAATTCGGATTTAGGCTCCACGTGCCGTAGCTTTTCTAAGATTAAAGCTCATTCTTAAAGCTTGATACACGTGCCTTGATCCAGGTTACACAAGGTTATTATTATGAATGCGTATAGCCAAGGTCCTTTGGAGATACCTTATATTAATCGCATGTATTTTAATAACAGTTTTTTGTGCGTTTACGCAATATATTTTGCCATTTCTTCTTCTTCTGGTCCTTCCTTACACGTGCAAGAGTGATGGAGGAACTGGGTGAATCTCAGTCAGTTTTCAGTTTCTAGGCCATGTGAATGAGGAAGGGCTGGAATTTATAAGTTGATTGCGTTTACAGGATGAGGTTATAGTCGAGGGACATGGAAGCGTTTGGAAAAGCCTTGGGAAGAACCTCCAAGAGATTCAAGCGTTTGCTTGCATTACACATTGTGCGTATGGCGATGGCCTTTTTGGAGCAACGCTTTCGAGGTCAAAGTTGTCGGCTTACACGTGGCCACGTTGGGAGCTTAGGCAGCGGCAGCGCCGCTGCCTTGCCTCGTGTCTAGAAGTGCGTTTGAAGAGGAGCGTTTTTGGCTCTAACGCAACATTCTTCCTGTTCACAGGCGCTGATCTACTTTCTCTTATTTCAAAACGACGCGACTTACGCACTATTGCAATACAGCTAGCAACGCATGTGTGTCATGTAACCAAAGCTCCGCCATAACAATCTTCTTGTTGCGGGGAAATGCCCGGGTTTTAGCGGCGCGTGTTGGCCCTAAAGCTTGGACTTTCTTTGAGGCTGCTTGGTAGTAGGCCAACCTTGTGCTCGTTAATCGTTAGACGAATCTAGTTTCGCTATGGCTCTTTCAGTTCAGCAGCGTCCTAGTTCCGATGCGTAAGCTGTAAAAGCCTTGGACGCTGCCACGAGGCAATGGCATCTAGCAGTCAGTCAGTCAGCAATGCATTGCGTGAGCAGGAGCGGCGCTTCGATATACGCACCTTTGTATGCATGTTCCAATTCTACACGCGCCCAACTTCCACCACCACCCTCAAGTCAAGGATTATTGCCAACTGAGAGCAACGAACACGAGGAGGAGGGAGGAGGAGGGGGGCGGCAGCCCCCCTCCTCCTCCCGGTTGCCACAGTTCAGCTTTATAGTTGTGGCCCCCGAGGAACCGATGGCCAGTCAGACCGCCGGACCTTTAAAAAGCAAGGAGCAAAGAGTCATAGAGTTTAAAAATTTCAATGGAATCAACTATATGCTTTAGCGCCGTGGGAAAGGGACGGACAGGGGGCGGGCGGACTAACGATAAAAAATTAACGACACCAACGAAAAGCACACAACACAACTGGGAACGTCTAAGGCCGATGATCTCTCTTTGTCCTGTTTCCATATAAGCTTTTAACATTGGAACAGCAAGCGTTGAGCCTTACGCATAAACAATGCGTGTGTCTATGATCAGCATAAGCAGCGTAGAGGAGGAGAACGCAGCGTTCTAGTGTTTCATCTTTGGGTCCAATTACATTGAGTTAAATGGAGAGCAGCATCAGCGCTAGAGCTCCTTGGTTGATTTACGCTGATGAGGAGGAGGAGGAAGGCTGATTATAAACGCTTATCAAAGACCTAGCGCACTAATAAATAACACACCTTTGCGTCAATGGTTAAGAACGCTGCGCTCCGCGCAGCGTTCTTAAGCATTGACGCTGCCACAGGTACAATCAACGCACTTTACCTCAGCAAAACAAACGACGGCACGCACTTTGCTCAAGGAAAACAATCAGCCTTGTTGTTGTTGTCTCGACCCATTTGACGGCGGGCTAACGCTGCTTTCGTTGACGCTGCGCTGATGCTAAGTAAACGAGCTTTTGCGTTGGTTTCTTTCTTGACGCTGCTGCTATGGTTGAAGCGTTGCCTACGTGCGTTCTTCGTCGGATGTGTCCCCAATCGATATCTCAAACTTTCATCTTTGCAAAGCCTTACGCAAAATGCGTTACTGACTGGGAGTGTCAGCGCAGCGTCATCGTCCCTCACTCACGCACGCTCAAGTTGCGTAGGCCCTTTGTCGTCAACTAGTGGCCTTAATGTCGGTCATCGGCGCTTTTAACGAAACGCTTTTAACATATGAAAAATATTGTTAGACGCGCGCCGCCCGCTGATTGTCCAAGGATAGCTAAATCCAGCACTTCTCTCAGGATATGGACAAAAGCATAGATTTTTTATTTAGGAAAACGAGACCGGTTTACACTCTATGGTCTCTCTTTACTGGACGGATGGATGGCGTAACTCTTTTCTTTATGGAACTTTGGTTTCGTTTCGTTAGTTCATGGACTTGAGCCGCGGGCGTTTGTGGCCATTTAAACCCAACTTTTCCATAGCCACATTCCGAATGGTGCAAAGACCCGGTTTTTATTATATTCTTCGTTGCCTCTTAAGTCTGACGCTGTTGTACTTCTTGTTCTTCTGGATCTCGGCGTTTCCAAGAAGAAAAGGGTTGAAGATGATGATTTCTGTGCATGGAGAAGAGCAGCAGCAACGAAACGATGAGATTTCGTTAACGTTGGACCTTACGCACCTTTGGCGTCATCAACCAAAAGCTTGATCTCCAGCCGCATCTCAACTTGGAAAAAGAGGCGTATCCCTCCATCATCATCGTTTCGTTTCGTTGTTCCATCCTCCACACCAAGTGCGTTAACCTACAAACTCGTGTATCGTTTTTTTGTCCATCGAAAAATGTATACATAGAGACAAACCTACATGTTTCGTTACTCGTTTCGTTACTCGGAGGTTCATACAACGACGAGAATCTGACGATGCACTTGCTTGATGTAGAATTTTCAAGTCTTTCATCGCCTACTTCCTTGTGTGTCCTCAACCTCAAAAACTTTTGTTTTTCCTGTTGAAACCACAATTTGAACGGTGGCGCTGGGTTAATTTGCTTCTTCCTCTGCCTGCATGATTATATGCGTGCATTACGTAAGTATATATACTTTTGTGTGTGTGAAATGACCGCATCTGCCTTAGAAAGCATTTGGAATATTGCGTAACTTTCCTCTCTGGTTTCCAGTCGTAAATCGAAAAAGTCCAGCAGAAGAGCCATAAAGCATTTTCTCGGGAAGTAAGAGAAGAGTCATTGAAATCGCACCCTGGCCATAAGTAAGGAAACTGGTTTCGTGTGTATTCAAAGGGTTGAAAAGGCGAAGAGGGGACCGAAATGTAAAAATGAGATTCTGTTGTCTACTGTTACTCTTACTTACTATTAGTTACGCATCTTTAGCATATGCGTTTTTGTATCAGAGCCAAAAGATTCTGAAAGTGTTTCTGAAGCGGTCGGTGGGGAGAGTGTCATTGCTCCGGTTCCAGAAACGCTTTCAGACTATGAAATATATCTGGAAAAAAATCTCTTTTGGACAAGAAGAAGAGCTGAAGAAGCTTTAAGCTAACGCTATTTATATGAAGTCCAGATTTCGGAAGTTTCTTCCGCCACCTTTGGATAAGCGTCCGCAGGTCATAAAAATGACAAAGCTAAAAACGTTCTGGCTGGGCCAAAGGCTATAGGAACATGGAAAAGTTTTGGTGGTTTTGGCCGGACTAGGTTTGGTGGCAAATGGTGCCCAAGTGTATTGAAGTAAGTTGGTTTGGTTGTGCCACTTGTGCGTATAATATATCCGCTAATCTTACGCACTTGTTCACAACGTGGATTTGGAAGAGAGCTGTGGCTCTGACTGAGAGAGATTCTGCAATGCGAATTCATACGCACCTCGCAGCGTTCCATCCTCAACCCAAGCAAAAGTGCGTACGTGACTAGGACTAGATTCGCCGTTTTGCGAAAGCCTTGGCAGCGCAGCAGCAGCGACGGAAACAAGTTGAAAAATGTACAAATGAGTGTTGCAGGAATCAAACAGGAATTTTGGCTGCAATACGTGCGGCCAATCAGCATTGGGCCTTGAGTTTGCCCAGAAAGATTGCATTAGATAGAAGTAACGTTATTCGCGAACGCAACCTGTTACAAAATGAGCTGCCTTAAAATGCTAAGGACTGACATGTTTTTGGTAGGTGTCAACAACGAGGACAGACAAGAATGTCACAATCATAATTAACTGTTGACATGGATCATGGATGGAAAGACATGCTGATGACATGAGATCGGAGGGAGAGGAAATATTGATCGACAGTTTTGTCATGGTTCTGAACGGACGGACTCAACAGCCTTTGACACTGGGACAAACTAAAAGTAAGCAAGGTAAATTAGCTGTGTAGGAAGAAAACAAGTCAAATTCGGCCGAGGTTGCGAAATTCTGAAGGGAAGAATTTTGCTTGATACGAAGAAAGCAAGTTTTGATGAGCGAGTGGAAACCAAAGCGCTTGGCTTGGCTAGCGGATATTTTCAAACGCTAACGTATCAATTGTTCCAGGAAAAATTATGTTGTTCGCTTCTCGCCTCTTTTGAAACACTTTGAAAAGTTCGAAAATACCAAATCGTTACGTGATTAGCTACAAGGCCTCCACGTGTAAAGAGCGAAAGTGGTGGCCTGTGCGGCTGCCATTAGAAACTAGTATAATGTGCAATACACGGCAAAACGGCCTTGAAACACAAGGCATAGGATGAATGTACTTTTGTAAATAAATTGTGCGTACAGTTACAGAGATATGGTTGTTAAATGGCTGTGAATTGGCAACTTTTTCGCGTATATTTCTGCCACTGTTTTAGCACGCGTGATACAGTAGTACGTTTCAAGGATATTTTGTTTGTACCGAGTTTTAGAGATGTACAAATGTCCCAAATTTGCTGGTGGAAGTATTGCAAAAGGGTGGGTATATTTCTCGATGTGTACATGTCCTATATAATTAAGAAATTTACCGGGAAACATGGTCGAAACAGTACGAAACGAAGGCCATAGCAGATACCTACGTAGGTGTTGGACACGTAAATGGCAGGCCGAAGCCTTATGCAACTCTAGAAATATGTTGACGACATCGGTGGACTGACGTAAACATTACAGTAAGTGTCCACCGGTACGAGCAAAATAGATACATGTATTGTGGAAGTGGGCTGATGAATTAGAAATGAGTTGTTGTTGTTGTTTTCGGTTTTAGAAACCGAGGGAAGCGTTCAATAACATGTACGCTTGCTTCCCACGCTGACAAACTTGTGACTTCAGAGCTTGCAATAGACACAAAGTCATGAAAAGTATACCTCACAACATGAATCATGAAGAAAAATAAATTTTCAAACAGAAATAGTACAGAAATTTTGAAAAGTTGACACACAAACGGGAAATTTCCACGAAAGTTTCAAGGAAAAGACGGAGAAAGTACGGGAGAAACTAAACAAAAATCCAGCTGCATCAAAACGTAAACAATAACAAAGCACGAATCAAAACAAAAGCACGTAGCGCCATCTCCCGCCCGCTCCGCTTACGACCATTGACGTTTGGTTTTCTCTGCTTGCAAGGATGTCTAGATGCCGTCCGCGCCATCCGCTCTGGTTCTAGAGTTACTTGAATAAACAAAACATTCTCATTGCCCATTGCCTACTTTGCTTAAGCTTAAAGTTTAACCTGAAACCAAAGGCGGTTTTTGATTTGATACTGTTTTTGTAGTAATTTAGCTTCAATTTTTCAGTCTTTGATGACGAAATTGGCATGAATCAAACCTAATAATGAAGGAAGTTTGGAAGTTTTCGTTGAATCGGACAGGTAACGGGGAGTAATTTCTTGCGGTTTTAAGTTGACGATCTTCAGCAAGATGCATGTATTAGGATGAGATCATCTGTGGGATACACGGTCGCCACATATTACTTACATACGGATTTGGGTTGCTTGATATATATCCTTGGCTGTGGAGAGCTAAACACCTGTAAATTGTGTGAGTTTAAATCAAACCATCGAGCAAACGGTTTGCAAATCTTTTCCTTGGGAGATTCTCAATTTTCTCGTTGGAAAAATCGAAAGAGAGTGAGAGAATAGAGTATTTGTGAATCGAGAAATTAATGTGAATTTATAGCGGGATTAATTAAAGTGATTAGGTTTAAATGAGTGAGTAGAAGAGAATTGAAAATATAGGTTTAGCTGTACATATCCAATCGAGTTTCACTGTTGGAGTTTTACGAGTCATCATCCAAAAGAGAATGTAAACATTGGGGAAATTTTGGTTTTTGGCTGCGCGCGAGATTTGAATGGTGAGATATTTTAAAGTAATTTTGGCAGGTTTCTCAAGTTTTTTGATTGTGTTTAAATCGTGAGAAAGTAGTTTAAACTTTAGAATGTTAAGAGAGTTCAAAGTTAGTTGGGGTTGGGAAATGGTATGAATCATATTTGATATTGACCAATGCTAATCTTTGAAATGGTAGTTGTGTGGTTGTAATGGGCGGAGAAGAAGCTTTTGGTCAAGTGTGATGAGATCATTGCTGGTACGTTTTTGGGTTTGTGGTGCTTCAAGTTTGGAAAATTTGGTTGTTGTAAATGGAATAATATTTTGTGGGACTTCAAAAGTTAGAAGTTACTTTTAGAATAGTCATCAAAATCTCAAGTATTTAACACGTGTAAGTTGAAAGGACTAATCTTATTCTTGATTTTCAGGCGTTACCAAATTGGATCTCTGTTGAAGTAATCTTAAGTCAAGTCCTATGATGGAGGATCAAAACCGAAGCTGAAAATCGTGAAAACATAGACTGAGCCGTTGAATCTCTGGAAAGAAACGATAAACGAAAGAAAACGAAGATTCTACGCATGCGGCTGATGTCAGAGCGAAACCGACAATCACACCTGTTGCTGCTAGCAAAAATCTAAGTGGAATGCTGGAGACCTCGGTCGAAGTATTGTTTTGAACTTAATCAGTCACTGAAAAAGTAATCGACGAGATTTAGAATGTTGAGTTGAAGGTCGAAGAAGATTTTTTCAAGTTGTGGAGGAAAGGTGAATCATTATTACTGAAGAAGAAACGAAATTGATCAGAGATTCCGGATGTCGGTGTGGATCCGATAAGTGTTTTGTGAATATCCAGCGTGTGATATTGCTACGGTTGAGTTGAAAGTGCAATTGTTGGTGCGATAGTGGAGTAGTTGTGATGCTATTGGAAGTGTGAAAGAATTGATACGGGTATCTTCGGTACGAAGGAGCTTGGAGTGGATGTCAAGGTTAGCTGAGCATCATTCTTAAACTTCTGAGCATGTCATATCGAACTTCTGAATGTATTTCAATTGTGCTTTTATTCTTGATTTCAAGATGGAGATGTACCGGTATGGGCGCGCTGACATGCCCCGAGCAATAATCATCCACAAGGACAATATCAACGGCTATGGGCTTACAGTCTCTGGAGACAATCCTGTTTCAGTACAAACTATAAAACAAGGTAGGTTGGAAATAGAAGGCAGTGTTATAAGTTATAAATAGTGATTCTAACAAAATTGATGCGACTTTAAACTCGGTACTTAACGTCCGACTTTAAGATCGGTACAAGTGCCTAGCCATGCACAATAATTAATGACGTTGCAGGCGCCAATCCGACAGGCACCTGAAGATACTACAGTGTCAGTAATGTTATGCGTGGGAGGTTTGGCAAGAGAATCTCTTGCTCTATATCTATAGCTGTGCAGAAGCTTAAATCGAGCTAGATTACTAGAACGAGCAGCGCAAGTAGGAGTACAGGAGTTGAATCTAGTACTTGATGTCTGCACAAAGTCAACATGTGGCTTTGGATAAAGTTTTTGCAAGTTTATGACGATGGCTTAACTGATTAATTCTGGATATTTGTAGGTGGTGCTGCGGACATTGCCGGGATACGAGAAGGCGATGTGATCATAAAGGTAAATGGATGCATTCACAACCATGTTATGTTGTTTGATCTTTGCTAATTCCAAGTCTCCTTTACACACAGGTGAATGGAACGCCAGTCCAGCATATGAACCATACCGAAGTCGTGGAACTCATAAGAGGTACGGACAACTCCCAGTAATCTGTATTTCAAGCCAAGCAAGCTGAACCTGAAACCCCTAGTGATAACCAGACCACAGCCATCAACGCAAACAGAAACCTTGATTCAGCGATTTCGAAGAATAGCGGGTTGATTGATGTAGAACATGTATACGCATGGGAT
>JAQGBJ010002405.1:0-16665 GCA_034698345.1 Sphaeridia pumilis
TTAAAGATTCTTGAAAACTCATCGTCCCGTTCAATTTCAAGTACCTTTTTGGGGTGGATTCGCATCTAATTTTTGTCGGAGGAAAATCACGGGTTGATGATGGATTTTGTGGCGTATGAACAAGACACATCCATCCACTCGTGTACGCCAACAACCGCTAAATCTGTTAAAAATTGCTGCCTTTTCTTAATTGGTTACGTCATGTTAAGATGGAGGTTACGCTGGTTGCTATACGTTGGGGTGGGAATTGCCTCTTCGGCTTACCTGGTCTGCGGGAACAATAATGGCGGAAGGAAGATAACCGCTAATGAACTTCCTTCATACAAAAGTAAGCGTAGAGTTGAGCCAAAAAATACACACATTTGCGCTGCTTCGAAACCAAACTTTATGATTATTACTTACACGTATATAACTTTCATGCTGTTTGCAAACTGCTTGGGTACTTTTTCTTTTCATTTTCATCTTCGGTTACGTATCCTTCAGAATGTTCGTGCCAATTTTTCGGTCCATCTCCGCCAAGAGGATTATTATATGGAAGTTTCCTCCAACATTTCGTTTTTAATTAGCGAGATAAGGGAGGTCATTTTTCTCCGCCATAAACATTTCACTGCTACTTTCTTTCTGCTGACCGTTTTTAAACCACTAGCAACGCCATCGACCTTACATAATCATACGTTTGTGATGGTAATTCTTTCACCCAGGTTTATTCTGAAATGGAATCCGAATCCCAAGACTGCAGCAGAAAATAAGAGTTTAATTCCCGCACTACAAAAAGACGATGCATCGTAAATATTTTTTAATTTGTACTATAAGATTCTTAACGGAATCTCGGATTAAATACCAGACTTTTTCTTAATGCTGTGCAATGGAGACGACAGGGAGAGAACCGTCTTCACTTTTTATTCCGGACTAAAAAGCGTACGGATTTAGTGGAATCGTTATGGCCACTTGTGAGTGTGTATTGTCTCCGGAGGTCAATGTTTCAAAAGACGAGTTGACATCCATGGGTTATCCGTCGTCCTTTTGCTTTACGAAACGCTGGTCACTTTTCACAGGGTATGGGATTTATCTTTTACGATATGAATAATGACGGCTTTAATGCCATTCCCATGTCTCCGCTTCATGGGGATTTGCCACATTTTTTACCCTTTCGGCTTCTTCGTCAGCACCCTGAACAGCAACAGGTTCATGCTTTTGTTTGATACCAACTCCATTTCCGCGCGTATGATAAAACTTTTGCTTTGATAGTTCCAAAACTCTTTTAAATTTCTGTCGTCCGTCTTCAGCAAGTCCCTTCACCTTTCACTCTTTTCTGTCAGATCATACATATAAAGTCAGAACGTACCTTTGCGGACATACCTGCAATTAATGGACCAAAAGCAAAGTGTGAACTCATTCAGTCAGTGACCGATTAGTAAGACTGTCCGTGTAAGTGACCCAAAGCCGTTCACATATTTCACCTGAATCCAGCAAAAGATTCACTTTTAGCATTTATTCCTAGAACATGAACGTGAGAACTTGTTCCTGTCTATTATTCATCATTTTAATTTGTAATTTCTCAGTCAGGAGGAATCGCCAATTTGTTGACTTGAAAAGTAACTTATATACTACCACCACTGCACATGCGTAACGCGACTATTATTCACGGGACAAGTATTATAACCATGCTTCGAGAACTTGTCATAAATTTTGTGAATATTCCAATAGCCTAAAAATAGTAATCTTCACACATACGTTTGGGTGCATGACCTTAGTTAGTTTAATATAAAGATCACGTTTGTTGTTTGTTAAATTGAAGGAAGATGTACCAATGCCGTTGAAGGAAGAAAGCAACCAGTTTTCATACCATTTACCCACAGATCCACTTTGTTATGAAAGATACATGGCCATTTGCGAGAGTATTTCAGTGGAACAATTACGCACAATATGAGCATATATGCTTTGACTACTTGCTGGACAAATGTGGTGGTATCCCTGACACAATTTGAATAAATATAGTGACTTTTCTGGCCACAAGGCCTACGGTCCTGGTGGAGAAGGAAAGGGAGAACGTGTCACCACCACTAAAACTTGAGAGCTTCAACAATGGCTTGATCAAGGTCTAGTCCAGCAATCGCCACCAAGACAATTGCTTAAGTGCAAGTGTTGTAAAAGACCCAAGAGAGGTCCAAGGGCGATAGCCTTCGTCTTGTGACAAGAATGGGTCCTTATGGCAATATATTTATATTTCCCTTTTGATTTCTCCAGCAAAGATTTATTACGGCTCGCAGAACATCTTCTTGTCTCGAAAATTTACAGTCCATAATGTCAAATTAGACGGCTACTGCAGTAGCCCATCTGGTTTTTGAAACGTTTCTTATTTTGTCACCCTCCGCATTTAGTTTGTATAGTCGCTGGCCGGTATAAATACATATAGATCGCCGGGAAGATGAAATGGCGAGGAGCAATAGCCTCGCAGCATAAAAATTTATAAATAGGTTCGTTTCAGTACAATCCCAAATGACACGACTATAAGTCGATGTCGATGGCATCTACTAAAAAAGTCCAAGTTGTTTACTCGCATTGTTTCTCATCGAATATTCAATTTGCCTCTAGGATAACTGCCTCCAGGATCGACGACACTGTCGTTTGTAACATCAACAAGTCTCGCCGTCGAATACCCATTTTCTCAGGTCGCCTTCCATCTTGAATTCAATTGCACTTCAATTAAAGTAACCAAGGTCAAAGAACCAAATGGTAGAATTTTTTTAGTGCAGCTACTGTAAAAACCCATATTTTGTTTACAGTATAATAGTGCAGCTTCAAAAAATAAACAGACCTCCCGAAGCCCAGGTAATCTACAAAAAGCAGTTCAGGACCCGACATTCATTTATGGAGGCTTTCACTTACTGATTCACCTCCGCCCACAGTTACGTAAGGAGGGTCCTGATCTTGAAAATAAAACGTTTCTGCACGAGTCACTCATCGGAGTGACGTAAAACAGCTTCTGTTTGCCTAACTGGTTTGCAGTCTGCTGACATGTCAACAATACAAGGAACCGCTTTGGTGACGGAAGCCGTCTTCTTTTCTTGATCCTTTAATTTTTCAGGTAGACAGCAGACATGCCCTGCAATTAGCAACTGCGCAATTCGCATGACCTGATCTCATATAAAACTGCGTGCGTGCCCTTGCTAACTTAAAGGCAATCTTTCCGGTGAATCTGCAAGTGGCACACGAATCGTCGTCATAGCGTGTTTAGCGACAGCTGTCAGCCCGGCAGGAGGGTCCTCGACAGACATTTCCAAGGCGCATTGCCATTTCCACGTTTCTTTCCATGAAAAGCTAGTGGTTAAAGAGATCGCTTTTGATTCCACAATTTTTGGTACTTTTGCGGTACACCATATTGATGAAGGCAACGATTTCTTGATCTTCAAATGTTCAGCAATTGGGTTTAAATTTCGGTTTTGTTGAATCATAAAAACGTGGTAACTTTTACTACTGAAGCCGTTGGTTTGTTGTTGCTGCAGCTGCTGAGCAACAATGTTGCATAATTTCCCTCTTTGACCAGTTTACAAGCCAAGCAAGTGTATGATGAAGCAACATTACAAATTTACCAGGTGAGAATGAGAATATATTTGCGTTTGACTCGTCGTCGGCAGGTATGAAATATTCGCTAATGGAATCTGCTCATCCATGTTGTTGTTCTGATGAGGACGATGATACTCCGAGTCCTGCGCTGGCGCTGCGCTGCGCATCTTCCTCTCGTTTGAAACCACAAGGCGTAGCCGGGCAATGACCCACCCGATTCTTCTTCAGTTCTTCTGATTGACTTCCTGGTTGGGTCCTCAAGTGGCACCAACGCGGAAGCGAATCCCGTTACTCTGTCCACAACAACTCGCAGAAAGAGTAAACGTCCTATCATCCATCCATTGCAAACTCCATTGTCGTTCAAACCGTGATTTAATCCAGCCTCAACTTCCAACAACAAATGCCAACAATCTCATCAGCGCCGCAGTCTCTTTCACTCTCGCCAAACCAAGCTCTTCCATTCCCAGGCTTCGGGATTATTCGCCATAATGGATTCTTGGCAGCAATCTCTTGCAATTTGATTCAATGTCAATGTAATTCTTTCTCGGCCCTCCTTCCTTGGTGAATTTTCAAAAGACTTTTTTATCAAACATTTTTTCGCTCTTCAACCGTCTCTGACATACAAGACATGGAAAAATTTTCAAGTTGGAACCAAGTTAAAGATGTAAAAATCAGTCAGGCTCAAATCTCGCAAGGGGTACAGCGGAATTTGCCCGGGTGTTCTTTTTGCGATTTTGGTCGCCTGGACACCATTTCAAAGCTCACCGAGAAAGTCAACAAGGCATCATCATAACAAGATAAATTCTGTAAAAGGGAAATTTATATTCAGAAACGGTTAATAAATGAAAGCAAAAGACGAAACAGCTAGGCAAAGTAGCTGTATCGGTTGTAAACGAGCTTTCCTTTGCGAATATGTACTGTTACGCAGTGAAAACGAAAGAGCAGCGAGAGTTACGTGTGCAAGAGGGATGGATGGATGAGGTAACTGTTCTCTCCGCAACAATGCACACAAAATATATAACCTGAGGCAACGTTTGCCAACAAAGCCCATCATCATCATCAGGCGATTCAAGAGAAGTGACTCGACGCTTTAAGCTTTGCTTTGTAAAGCTCCTTCATCGTTCGTAGCTCCGACACACCTGAATTAGATTTATCCCGCCTGACGACCACCGAGAACATGAGCTTATATCCTATGAAAACGTTGCGAGATTACGTAACATATTGCGCCATCTGCTGAATTATCCAGGTATTGGAAACAGAGACAAACTACCGCCGCCACGGCCTGCCAGGGAAGTCGTCCAAGCAAGTTCTAACTAGCAGTTGATCTAATGCTGGGTAGATGTCGCATTTCATCTTGTTCTGTAAACTTGAGTTCAAGTTCAAAAAATCCAACAGATTAAAAATTGAGTTGCAGGATATCAAGAACCAAGAAATTGCAATGCGGTATTTTACTTGAGCCTTTTTAGCTCTGTTCGTACTCGTTCCACTCATACTATTCCAAAGACGCGTGCTATTTGAACCTTTTGAGTCCGAGTTGAGGCAGGCGAAAAGACCAAATCAAACATTAGTTCCGTGTTCTTGAATTGATAAGATTTCGGATTCTATCTTGTACGGCCTCCGAGTTATGTCTACAATTATTGCAAATATCATGAAAAACTGATTCAAAAGTAAGTTTGCGTGGGCGGAGGTAAAAGGTTCAACGTCTTGTTACCATCGTCATAAAACCAGTTTGGAATTCAATGTCACGTATTTCATCGGATAAAACTATGGAAGAAAATGTAGGTCAAGAAATGCTTTCGCAAACACCAAACCGTCGTCCCCAAGCTAGGAAACCAGGAAAGCAAGTTGTGAATGAAAGATGAAAATATATTTTCTCTCCCCTCGTTTTGCGTAACTTGCCGAACGCACTTCCGAGTCTCAATTTCGCATCATTCGTCTCTCCTGTAGATTCACCGTCAAAACTTGCAAATATCTCCCGTTCTCTTTCTGACTTTTTGTGTGTTCGCTTCGCTGTAGTTATGAATGGAATATCTGATGCTTTTCATACTCCATTTTTCCCCATTAGTTTCCGAGGTTACCAAACTAATGATGTCACCGTCGCCCCATTCACAAAATTCAAAAATAGAAGACTTGCCACACTGAAAGACCATGAATGTCATATGCAATAGTTGAAACTTTTGGGTTATAATTTGAAGAACATTTTCCTCATTCCATATGCTCAAAATTTAAAATCGAATCCAAAACTTTTTGGTTACCAGGAACCATGCTCAAAATTTAACCCCTTACCAATTACAGTACTTTTGTGCGTGAGGATTGAGTTTTGCCCATAACAGTTGTAAATGAACTGAAAGAGCTCCAAATTTACTTTGCAGTCAGTTGCTGTTCATCATCGTTAAACCTTTAAAAAAATTCAATGTAGTTCTATGGCCGTTTGAAATCCGCAATCGTCAATCAGCAGTGGAAATTCTATTCCCCCTACCGAATACTGAAACTCCATTTGTCCATTTAAAGAACAGTCAAAAACTTTGAGCTCTTTCATCCCGTGGTAAGTTTTAACTTTAATGCTTTTCAAAACCCTCCCCATTTGATGATTCTAAACCAGTATCCTAATAGCAAGCAATGTCTGGACTGGACTTAAAATTAGATCTGGCCTTGATGAGAAAAGTAGGATGGATCTGATACCTTTGTTAATATTAATTTACAACAGCAGGTATGTAGCTCACTTTCAAGGACAAACTTTCAGTACCTGTTTCACAGTACAAAACTGCCATTACCTGTGAGAAGAAAGAAAGCTGCAAGGTTGTGCGTGGGTGTTTCCATGTAGACTAGCTCGGGAAAGCACGCACTACTACGCAGACACCAACTTTCATTCATGAAAGCAGACAAGTCAAGCCAGTGCGTATTTTCCAACATAAATTTCGTTTCTTATCATCACATGGAAGCAAAATGTTTTTGATGTTTACCAAGTAAGTCAACCTTTGCTTGCGTCAAGTAAGTTACTTTTCAAGTTTACAGCTTAATATATAACACACCTTGTGATTAGATCACCTATAAAGTGAACGCAATTAAGCATCAAAATTCAAAATAACAAGATCATGGCAAACAAACGGGTGATGACACAGTTATCATTTCAAATGTTTGAGTCCTGTCCATCCAAATCCAGTAGTTCTCTGTTGATGACAAAATCTGGCTGTGAGTGTGAAACAAAGCCTGCTTCTTACTGACTATACAAGAACTAATTACAAACTATAAAATCAAAAACAACTGCTTCTTGCAACGCTGGATTTTGTCTTCAGGCTCACGCAAAGAGCCAAAAAGATAAACAAACATGTTTACTCAAATATTGGTTTTCAAAGAACTTGATTCGCGTAATAATCGGCTGCCAAGAACATAACGGCTTTGAAAGCCATTTCAAATTAATTAAAGTTTTTGCGTCATGTTTACTTGTGGACGGAAGTAGCGGGGACAAGAACAATTTGGTGAAAGCAGGGCAATTATGTTAGACAGCCTTTAAGAATCAGGCACGTATGGACGTCACGCCAGGATTGCCCAACCAGGTGAATGAAGTTTCAGATCCCGGCGATAGGCAGACGGGCAGGTCGATGCGATTGCGTCAACTATGAAACACAACAGACTTGAAGAAACAAAGATAATGCCGGATCTGGTTTCACCTAGTTGGCAATCTTTGGTATGTCTTCATCATAACGGTTCTTCTGACGTCTCCCACACATTTACTTAGTCAAAGACTCCAGCTGTAGACGGTGCCGTACAAGTTAAATGGGAAGTCAGCTTATATAGTCGTCTAAATACGAACAAGATATACAACAAGATCCCCAGCATTTGCGTAAGGCATATCTTACATAAAGCCAGCCGGTATTGGAGCCAAGCTAAAGCGGTGGAAAAGACGCTTATACAAAACACAAGCTTAAAGTACCCAGGCAAGGCAAGAAGTAAGCAGGAAGGAACAAGGCCGTTGGTTGCGAGAGAGAGAAGGAGTCGCTGTGGTGAAAGTTCCGACCTTACGCATGGGGAAAGGCAGGGCAGACCAAGAGTGCGAGGGAAAAGAAAAGCTGTATGCGAATAGTGCGAATTTGCACTTGTGCATATGTGCGTATACGCAGCTCTTGCAGTGTACTGGGTGCGTATCGGGAGACTTTTGCAAGCTACAACACAAGGAAACAGCCTCGGAAGTAGAGAGCTTGGCACGTGGAGAACCGTCAATCAATTCCTACTGACGTCATTGCCAGCCCCATTCACTGATTCGCGTTCATTCACAATATGCTCATTCAAACCCTTACCCGGGTTCAGTGTGTAACTGGCCGTCGTCCCAAACTTACCACATCCGCGCGTTCTGTCACTTTGTTTTTAAACATTGGCAAATTTTTCGCACAACGTCAACAAGGCGCATCGCCGGATCCTTGTCAGTGCTAGATTAGACATTGTTGTGGACGCCCGTGGTTTCTCGTCCTCAGTGAGTTCCAAGACGCCGGTCCACAAGTTTGACAATTTTTACAGACTTTAAAACTTTTGTAGTTTTTTCTGCAATGCAGCTTTTGTGGCTCCTCTTCGCAGCAAGTTCCCAAAAATTAAAGTTACAATATGCTGAAGAATCACCTCCTACAAGTTACCATACCGGAAGCCATCAAAATTTACCCGTGTTTTTTTTCGGGCGTATAATTTTCCACCAGGTTCGAGTTTACACAAGAAAACAGGTAAAATCTCGCTTCAATTCTCAAAGTATTTGCAATTTAAAAAATGAAGTATATATTTGTCCAACAAAATCTGCTTGTTGCAGTTTTATAGGCAAGCAGATCGAAGCATACAAACGCAATTTCGAGGTAAAAATAATTTCGGATTTTACTTCGTTTAGCTATAACAGTTTGTTCATTGGTAATCACCGTATAAAAACTAAAAAGCTGTTTGGAAGCTTAAGCTATTCAAGATTAATTTTTTTAATTTCTGGAATTCAGTGAAAGCTTTCATTAATTCATAGCAGTGAAGCTTTCTTTGCTTCAAAATTTTTGCTGAGGCGGAGACCTTAACCATAGCTAGCCACCATCATCATATAAAATAGCAAGAAAAACATGGAAAAACTAGTACAAAACCTGTTTAATTTCCCTGGCCAATACAGTAAAAAATTTGTAAACTTTCATTTCTAGAACACTTGCTGAGAAGCTAATCCTTTAAACTGAAGTCAAGTTTCTCTTCAAAAGTCAGTAAGTCAAGTTGGTATGATTCCGCATCATGTAAAAGCCATCGGAATAATCATATGCGGGAACGTGCGTAAGTGCGTAAAGCGGGAAAGGCTTGTGTAAATAGCAAAAAGTCAAGTTGGCGGAATATTTTTTGTTGGTCAGAGCAGAAGAATGAGAGCGTGCAAGCGGTTAGAGTGTGATTTTGATACTGCAAATTTTTTAGCATGACGTAGCTACCGTCATACGAGGTCGGCGATGACGTGGGTAATTTTGGGGGGAACCAGCAGTAGTGAATGAAGGGGGAAACGCATGTAGAACAGTCCCTCGCTCGCACCCATATACTGGTTCATCGACCGTGCGTGGGGAAAGGTAGATGGGTGAAAGCAGTCTGTGTATATATATATAAACCCCTTTCCTTGACCCAATTATTCTCCCGTATACTTACGCACAACAGCTCACACACGCTCACGCATTTACCCCGCCAAATCCGCCAACTTTCCAACAGTCATCTAGTCATAGCATTAAGAATCCGCCACCGTGACCTTTACGGCCCTTTCTATCCTGCGTAACGCACATATATATGTGAGCGCACCCACACACTTTCCTCACAAGGCCAAAATACAGAAAGTCAGGCTGTCAGTCTGCAACTTTCACTCACTCAGCTAAAGGGGCCAGGCAGGAACTGTTGCTTAGCTACCAAGCTAAAAATAATAATGAATTCCCAGAACCATCTCACTAATGCTTTTCCTATTGTTGTTAAATTTTTGTCTCCAGTTCCATAGAACTATTCAGCAATATGAAACTCTGGGATCCAAGTTAAGTATGAGTAGACGAGTGTAGCAACAAGAATCTTGAGTCAACAACAAGACCCGCGTTGAAGAGCACAGCGAGGACCTGCGGGTATCCCCGTTTCGGAGTTGTATATGCTGAATATATACGGCAGGGGACGCATAACATACATTCCGTTGTTCCAATGCTCCATTTTCTCCCTTGCTTACGCACACACCGCCACTTTTCGCAGCTCTCTGACGCACACGCATCGACAAATCTTCTTTCTCGTTTCGCTATTGAGAACCCATCTGCTCCTCTTACGCATTTTCGTTTCTCCGCTTACGCACTTGGCTTCTCGTCGTCCTTTGTTCCATATAACGCTGAATTGCCATTCTCACAAGAGCTCTTAGTCTCATTTTACAAACTGCCTACCTACACTTAACAGCCTGAAGCTCGCTACTTTCTTCTTTCTCCACATCTCACGTTCCACTACAAATACTTGGAGAAAGTTAAAATTAAAAAACAGTAATCTGGCTCCACTCCCTGAGCAATGTTGACTTGTAAATCCGAGAATAAGAAAGGGAAGCTAGGCTTTTCCATAAGCCGTGTACTTGACTTGAAATGTCAACAGTTTGCCTGTCTCATAGTACGGTAACACTGTAGATATCTTCTGTTTGGAATGTGACAAGGCATCAAATCCAAGGATTTGTTCAAGTACACTTGGAATTTCCAAAGAAATCTTTCTCTATGAATGAATGAAATTTGCAGCATGAGTCACGTGTTTCTACTTGAACAGAATGTTGTATATGATCCGCATGTTCTACGTTCAAAGTGACTCACAGTGTCCTCTTGGACTGCTTTCTCCTTGGCAAAGTGCGTAAGCATTTCCCAGCGCCAAGGTCGTTTCGCTTCTATTTTTAGACCCTTTCCCATAAAAACTATCAAGGCCAAGCTTATTTTTGGTCTTGACAAAGCCTTGAAAATGAATCCGCGACGCTAATCTTTGCATTTGTTTTCAAATATTCTCTTAAAACCGAGAAATGGCCTCTATGATTCAAAAAGCAGGCGTGGCTCATCGATGGATTTCTCAAAAATTATTTCACAGTTTTAGAACAGTGACAGCAATAGAAATCAAGCGTCCACGTAAGCTTACGGATACCGTAAGCTCAGGTAGAGCAGTGAATTTGGACATTAGACTTCAGCAAGCAGCATTTATTAGTGCTGAGGCGAAGTTCGAGTAATTAGTACATTTTCAAACAGACAAACTTGATCAGAAATGGGACTTTGTACATCTTCCGGGCCAGAAAAGTAGTTTAGTCTGCGTTATTGTGACTTCCTTGATAATATCAGGGATGAATTCCAGAAGAATTTGAATGGCTTTCGGAATCCTATTTGTTGGGACGAAGGCTGATGGACATAGCCACGCTTCAGATCGGTCGGCCTACCAGATGATCATGTTCTGTAGGAAATACATCACATCCTGCATTGCGTGTTGTATCAAGCCGTAATTTCCACGTTATGATTTGCTAAGGATTCTTATTTCATAGCCCATCCTGCTTGATGGGCACGTCAATCCAATTACCCGGAAGGTAAAGTATAAAGTGTCGGTGGAGACAAAAATTTGTTCATTCACTTTTTACTGTTCGAGCATCAAACTTGCCGGTGGCTACCGTAAAAGTCTGAAAGTCAATAAAATCGGTTGTCTAATCAAAATTTTGTGTTTCTAGTGGAAAATTTCTGACTTGTATAAATTCAACAGATAAAATACAGCTTCCCACGGAACAGACAGAACAAAATAGAAACAACTAGGACTTGAAGCCAGTGCCCAAAGTTGCCCATAACAGTTGCTGTACACTGCCCAAGATTTTTGAAATGTCTTGTGCGTGTGACAGCGGCTATTGTGGTGCGACATTTGCAGCTATACATTTCCCGTCAAAGAGCCATTTAAGAATATTGAAATGAAATTTGGAAAATTCATCATCATCTACTTGCGTAAGTTTTCGTGCCCTTGATTCCGATATGAATTTTATCACTGTTTAAATGTACATACTGTTATCCGTGTAGTTTACGAAACAATTTCTATGTGTAGTTACGACAATATATAGCACATCGTTCTTCTACCTCAGCGCTAACACACATGCTATCCAAGTGATAATTTTTATATGTACTGATAGTAGCAAAAGATACGAGAAATTTTCTAGCTGTTCAAAGCGCCGAGTGACTCATGTTATGTTCAATGACGATTGTCGGGCAAGTTTGTTTTATAGTTTTTACGTAACGCATAAGCACATGACTTTAATCTGAAGATTCAAGTAACACTGCGGCAAAGCAAATTACTTTTTGAAAAAAAACATGTGCAAACAGCGTAACTGTATCCATAACTTTGTGAGCGGTGGAGCTGTTATAAGCTACTTGGACATCTTTAAATATTTTTGCTTTTGCCTACTCAGATATTGTCAACCAACAACGATGTATGATTATGGTATATACGTAAGCACTTTCGCAAATCAAGTAAAAATGTAGTATATCTGTAAGCTCACTAACGGGATGTGTAGCAGACTTGGAAGTGCAATCGGAGCAACTCTTTTGGATCATGGGACAGGAAGCCCGAACTGGGCGTAATGCTGTCACCCGGATGCATCATTAAGGTTTCCATCTAAAGGGATTCTCTAGTTTTCAACATGTTCACTTGTTTCCCTGAGCATGCTTTGAATGATGTGTAATAATTGACAGTAAAGCTCCTGCGTGTAATAAATCGTCAAGCTGCCGGTCAAGCTTTTGTGGGGAATCTTGCACTTATTGCTTCATGTCAGTCATATGACGAGGTGTCATGCCGGCGCCGAATGGCGGAACAGCCGGAATGTTGAAGTCTATTCTACAATTCCTATCAAACTACTTATCGTAATTAATTTCTCCTTAAAAGCAGGTATTGCGATCAGATTGTGTGGGACTTCGTGTAAACTCACACGTATCAACCTTGGCACTCCAAAAGATTAGCAACGTGGATAATTGTAGTCCAGAATTTTCCGTTCCTGGCTGCCTGATTGAGAGACAATTCGCCTCTATAGAAAATTTTATCTGACTTGAGAGTTGTTCTAGCATTAGATTCAACCTCTTGAAATAAATATATAATTTAGCCGATAATGCTCAGACAAACAATCTCTTGTCAGCCACACCGGCATAATACTCTGTTGCATAAGACCTGCGGATTAACTCCACTGCGAATATTCATTATCATTGCCTTTCTTTCAATAACATATATACATCTTATCACTAAATTCAAACACTCAAGATTGTTCATGTTCGCCAACCGATTCATGAACTTGAACCGAACCTCCACAAAATCATCCTGCGCAATCCATTTTGATTCCGTGCTTAGCGGCTACAAAAGTCAGCTCGACTGTACGAAGCGTGATCATGGTACAATTTAAAATTACATTTAGTTCATCTTAAGGTTATAACCGTTAACACCATGTTTAAATATTTGATTTTGAAATTCAAAACAATTTCAGTCAGTAGCCGTTGTTTAACTCGCGAGTAAAGCAAATAAACATGGAGCATTTACCTTTGCACTCGCATTGGCACCTGATTGACTGTGAGTTAAATGCTGAAATGTCTTCCATTGATTCATGATATGTCGCTAGGTCAAAAGGGTTAACTTATCAGTAGTTACTTTGTATTTTTCTTTTAAAATTCTAAACTATGCATTTGTAACTCCTTCTCTACAAATAAATGAAATTCGTCAACGTTGGTCAAAGTGCCGGAATTCCGTAAAACAGTTCATTCAGTCAGTATTTTTTCCATCACGTAATTCCTTACAATTGGCATCTTCTTTAAAACAGCTCAAATGATTAAATTTTTCGCTTATCGTTTCTAAGTATACTGGAGCTTTTTCACAAAATTTAATATTGCGTAACGATCCACTTCAACCTGCTGTTATTCATTCAGCAGGGCATACGACGCTCTCTGCCGGTAAAAGCGGGAACCTGCTCAACCCCGCTGGATACATTCGCACTGAACGAAACGACCGAGCTTTGATCGGAACTATCCGGAATTTCCAGCAACTGGAGAGAGCGAACTTTCGAATTCTCATATACTTGCCAATGATAAATTCGCAACATCATCTGTTCAGCTGGGTTCCTTGCAGCGCGGCAGCTTTCTTTAATGGAAAACTACAGAGGCGTCTTACAGCTTTTGATAAGCTGACTTTTCGTTACATGCACAGCCATTTAAATTTCAGTCTTGACGCAACCAAATTCTGCTTAATTTGGGAACTGGCGATTACGACGCATTAATGGATGTCCATTGTAATCGCAATGGTTTAAACTATGATATAACGTTTGATCTGGGGTTGGAGCGAGCATCATCATCGTGTGTGATTTCGACGTCCTATAGGGAGAATCGCCGTTCAGGGAAGACGTTGGAGAGAGTTGGTATATTCGGTATAATAATGCATTGGACTGGCCATAAGAGATCCAGCTTACGTAGTGTTTGAGCATTAAGAAAGAATCTGCCGGAGAGAAGCAAGGGGAAAAGCTCTCATGTGTGTGCATTTGTTGTTGATATTTCGTCTATTATAAAACCTGGTTCACTTCGATCTGATCGTCAATGCTGTTTTGGGTCACCAGTGAGTGAACGAACAGCCGCAATCCTTTGTGATTTTCAAACTTTTAAGCAATTTAACAGTTTTAACTGTACGACTAATTGAGTTTGTGCTCAAAAGTCAAAAAAATCCACCGACTTTCATCAAAGTGTAAATCACTAATCAACTTCAATCGACCAAAATGGCGCAAAACGAAGGCACCAACGGTAGCAGGGTCCGTCAAAACTTCCCTGAAGAATGCGAAGGCCTCGTGAACAAGCAGATCAACTTGGAGCTCTATGCCAGTTACGTCTACATGTCCATGGTAAGTAAATTTTGACGTTTCAAAATTTGATATCGGAATTAATTAGCGATGAGACGAGAGAAGTATCATAATTATGACAGGGAGTCTAGGGACATGTTTAGATAGCTTGCTCCGAATAACAGCTTAAATTTTTGAATCGATTGCGAATTATGTAAATTATTCGAAGAGTTCCTGTGGTAGGCATACCGGATTCGCAAAGTGCGCAGTAAGATGACAGGCTGTAGAAAGTCGGGATTTGTGACGCAATGCATTGGGATTCTTAAAAGATGCGACGGAATAGGATATTGTTAAGTTGCTTGATAAATATTTGAAGTCGATTTAATCATCAGAGTAAGTTATATGATACTAAACGGACTTTTGATACCGGAATTGATACGGGTGGAAGATGGACGAACGAGTTATTTATGGCTTTGGTTTCCATTGCTGAGCTCTTGGAGTCAAGTTAGGTACACAAATAACAAGACAGTAGATTGAAATAGTATCAGAAGGGTTGTCGTTATCAGGAAAAGTCATGTTGACTGATGGTGTGATATGTTTAGTGGTCGGATTCAAGAGCTTGTTTGTTTGGAAGATGCAGGAGTTTGGGAGATGTTCATGTGACCGCTGTGACCTTCGATGTTGTAACATGATGACTTTTTGTCCTTCAACAGGCATGGTATTTTGACCGGGATGACATCCATTTCCCCGGCATGCACAAGTTCTTCAAAAAGAGCTCTGATGAGGAACGTGAGCACGCTGAAAAGTTGCTGAAGTACCAGAACATGCGAGGCGGCAAAATCTTCCTGAAGGATGTCAGCAAGCCAACCAACGACGAATGGGGTTCACCTCTCGAGGCCTTCCAAGCTGCCTTGAGCTTGGAAAGGAAAGTCAACGAGGTATGCAAGCTATTCAACAATCAAAGTACCTGTTGCGGTCATTATGAAGCCTACATTCACATTCAGTTTGCCCATCGATCTTAGTAGATTTTGATTTGGGAGATAATCAGCTTGCTTGTGCAAATGTCAATTTGAATTGTAATCAGTCTGAGAACTTAACTGTTGTCAATGTTTACATGCACATTGGTTTCTGGAAAACAGTTTGTTTTGGTTCTGAACTGGAAGCCATCAGATTGTTACAATCGGGAATCATAGGTGGCGCTCGAGTTCCGAGAAACAGCTTGATCGTGTGCATCCAGAATTGTCGATAGGGGTAAACTGATAGGGATGTGTGCTCATACTGGCTGCTTCCAGGCTACACTTACTATATTCCTAACCTCGGTTCCAATATTAACCTTGAATTATATTTTGTAGACTCTCCTGGAACTTCACAAGGTGGCGAGTGACCGCGGAGACGCCCATTTGGCTGACTTCTTGGAAGCTGAATTCCTGGACGAGCAAGTCAGGTCCATCAAGGAACTTTCCGGATTCGTTACTCAACTCCAACGTGTTGGATCTGGAGTCGGCGAATTTTTGTTCGACAAGGAATTGTGCGAATAAATTATGCCTTATTTCCTACCGTTGTCGCTTGTAGTCTGATGTTTGTACTTGTTTTCGACTGGAACAGTCAGTGATAGATTATACAATCCGGATTAGGTTTTTTGAACTTTGGCTACTACAAGTATTGTTATAATTTTTCAAAGTTTATATACCTGATGTATGAAAAAGTTACTTTATGCAACATCTACTTACGGTTTTGACCAGGGTAATTCCATTTCCAGTTGAAACACGGTACAGCGCTATACACAAAATGTTTTAATACTAAAATTGTGAGGTCGAATAACCATCAAAGTCCTAGTGGTAGCTGATATTGATGTGATTATCATACACTGCAAAGTCTAAATTAGCCAGAAATTCATAAACACCATATTCTTTATTTTCTTGGATGATGATGTTATCGAATTAAAATTCGAGAGTTTATAAACCTTGATCGGCTCGATTTGGAATTCAATTTCATTTACTGATACATTCGTTAGAACTCGGAGTTGACAGTCAGTTGTTTAACCCACGTAGGCAAAAAGATTATCCCGCTGTCGTCTCAGCCGAAATTAAAAAAGTCAATATGAGATCCGGAGGAAAATTTCATTAGAGGAAAAAGTCACTAGTGTTATAAGACTGAGGCTATACCCACACAAACTTCACCAGCCTCTTGCACCAATTAACTTTTTTTCAGAAGATTCCCCAGAGTGTAAACTACTTAATTGGAAGTGTAAATCTGTAAAACGTGGGTAAATATCAACATGTTCATTT
>JAQGBJ010002406.1:0-16665 GCA_034698345.1 Sphaeridia pumilis
CCTAACGTAGACCATAGTTTCGTAGACCCTTCAACCATAACCTCTGTCAAAGTAGCTGAATCTATTCAATTGGCTCTCAAGCGCCATCTTAAATTTAAAGTCCACACTACTCCGTTCCCAACAAAGTACCCGCAGGTAGCGGCAGTTAATTCTAATCAAGAAAGTAGGGATAGTCATAGAGTTACATTAGAAGGCCCGCGAGAAATACCAATAATCGATGCTCATTCTCTGGCGACTTCGTCAGAACCGCCCGAGTTACCCGGCAACAAAAAGTTCGGGTACTTTCAAGACGGCCATGACGTCCGGAAGTACCGCGTTGAAGAGAGGACTCCCGACGGCTTCATTGTTGGCGAGTATGGAATTCTTAACCAACACAATGGATTTTTAAGAGGCGTTCGGTATACGGCAGATGGTACGATTAATCCTAGATTAATACACGAAGCTCTAATGAAATTTTTGTCGCTGTGAAAAGTGTGAAAAGTTGCAATGTGTTTAATAAAAAGTCTTTAAAACGAAGAACCAGTAGCATGAAGTGAAGCAATTACCGAAAAGCCATTTTTTCTGAACTTGAGGAGCGTCAAAAATACTTCACACAGAAAGCATATGACTGACAGAAACTTCGCAATTACATTTCCATCAATTATCTAGAAGGTACCTTCAATCAAATCAAACACGTGGAGACAGCTGGTGACAGTTTACTTAAAATGGCCCATTACCTCGTCATTTTTAGGTATTTGAAAAGTCAGAGTGTTGTAGACGCACAAGCAAAAGCAGACAAGTATGTTCTCTAAAAAACGAGTTGATTTGGCTACTACAAACCCAGGGAAAAGCTTGCAAACTTGGAAACTAAAGCTACAAAACTTGGTTGTTGGTGTGTCGTCAAAAATACAGAATATGGAGCTCCACCGTTTTTTGGAGCTCGACAGCCTTATAAAGTGGAACTGGAGCTTTCTTGAATGGTTTTCAAAGTTGCGAATACTAAACTTGAAGCTTTCAAAAAGAGAATCAGCTAAGAGCCCTCTGGTGGTGGTGCTCACAGAGGCGAAGAAGCCTTCAGTTACCAGACAAGTGCTCAGCTCTGTCATCGATGGCGTTTTCTGCCTTGCGTATTTCAGTCTTCAAGCGTCGATTGTAAATACCTTCAGATACAAGAAATCAGAGTTGGAAACGTTGCTCCATTCCATGGCTGCTGGAGCCGTTTGTTTAGTGATGCCTTCCTGGCGGAACTTGAAGGTGAATTCGGCAGATTATGTCCGGTTGTGGAACGATGTGGCTCAACGTGCCCAACAGAAGGAGCTGAGTCCGGGAGGGATTTCGATGCAAAATTTGGTCCTTCTGACGTTGCCAATAACGTGGCATGGTTTGGCCTTCTTCTGCTGTGGGACCGTCTTTTTCTTTCCAGATTGGGAACTTCGCTTCGAAACGATACTCTTCAGACTCGGTTTCTTGGAGACAACTGGAGACGTAGGCGCGCTCCGATGGATTTCGGATGTGCTGCTTTTGGGGGTCGAACTGAAGTCAATGGCGACGCTGCATCTGGGAATGGTACTCATTTTGGCGTTTCTCGAAGTTCAGTACGGAGCTTACGACGAGTTGGTGAATAGGTTGGAGAAGCAGAACCAAATGAAAGGGATCTTCGATGCTGCTCTCGAATGTCGAAGGTTGCAACTGGGAACGAGACTCTTCAACGAAATGCATTCCTATTTGTTGTGGGTCTACAAACTGGTCGCTTTGGGCGCGGCGATTCTCAGCACCAGCAGCCTTCTGATTCGAGGTCACGAAATGGAAGCGTGGAAAATTTTCATGTTCGTCTACATTACAGGCTTCGTTCTCGTAATGTATTTTTTGATGCTTCAAAAGGCCTTCAACTTTCCTGACGGCATTCGAAAGGTCAAAAGGTCGATGGGACTGGCGGCTGCTGGGACGACTTCGAAAGAGGAGGCTCTGCGGCGTTGGACCGAAAAGTTTGTGAGGTCGCTGCCGGAATGGGGAATCAAAGATGGCGGATTTCGGTTTTTTGAAACTGCAACGCCGTTGATTTTGTTTGGCTTTTACGTTAATCAGGTGGTTAGTATTGTGTTGATGGCTAACGAAACTAGTGAGTGAGGCTAATAGGAATATTCAATGAACGTTTTCTGTTTGCACCGACACACATGCGAAAATAAATAATCTCTGACATCATTCGTTGAAATTCGCAGTCCGGTTGCAACGCTTTAACCAAAAATTAGCAATGTATCCCGAACCCTATTTGCATGCTTCAGACAGATAGTGCATGCAAACATATTTTTGAAGGTATTGTAGACTCGAAGACTTTGTTAAAGAGAAGTCCGATTTGCTCCAAAGTTGCAGTGTCTCTGTGCAGTTATTTGTCGTGAAATTTTTGCAGGACAAAAAAGAAAGAGACGGAAAGGCTATTGCCCAGGTAACAAAATTACACGTATTATCACCTGCCAAGAGAAAAAGGACATCACTTTGACGTAGGATAGGATTGATATTTAGAATGGAATCAGTATTCCGATTTGTTCTTTTAGATTTATCAAGTAGCGGGAATTGAGAAATAAATACACGTACTACCTATGATATCATGTTCTTTATTCAAAACTAAATGTTTCTAGACTAATGACAGGTTGTAAAAACATCAATAGGTCTAGACAAGTGTCAATTTGGAGGGTTAGAACCAGTTCAGAACAACTAATATAGGAGAATACTTCTTCTGCCAAACCAATCGTCAACAGCAATAGTCAGAACAGAAACGGGAAGACCTCCATTGGTAGTATCCATCGTGCAGCAGAGCCTAAACTTTGTAGAAAGAGTTTGACATATGGAGAACAGCAGATACCCAACGTTGGATATGGAGGTAAGTTGGAACATTAAGGGAGGATGCAAGAAACACTAGAACAAGTACTGATGGAGCTGAACGTCGAAACTTGCCTGAACAGAACTATGGAAACTGCGGACTACCAAACGGTGTTAGCGAAAGTATACCAAGAATGCCTGAACGTGGATATTCGAAGGAGAGGAGAAGTGGAGAACAAATTAAATTTAAAAATGAATGCTCAAATTAGATTAGGCGAAATGTATCTACCAAGAACATCTACTGAGGCATAAGCCAAACCCAAATGGAGATGAATGCACAGCTGTAATACGGGAGCCCCTGTTGACACACTTCATCGCGCACTATTTGAATGTCCAGTATTGGGAGGAGCAAAATATCTGGAGGGAGCCAACCTACTGGAAGCCTGGAAGCTCATACTGACTGAGTGAGTGAACCGCTTAACTACGAAATGTTTTATACTAAGGTGTACGCCTTTCTAAGTCAGAAAGAATTGGTCTTAAAAGAATACCACTATAATATAAATTGTCTAAAAGTCTATCAGAGTTATACTTACACTTTTTTTTGAATCATGTGTAAAACTTTATAGAGAAATAAATGATAGCTGTCCATGGGTGCTCGTACCCTTAGGCATGAACAGTTATACAATACAATACAATGCAATACAATACAAGTGTCGATTTAGAAAATAGTCAGTGTATGTCTTGTAAATGGCACAAGTCAGGACCAAGATAGTATCCGAATGTGATATAACACCTGCGATTAGTCATCAAATTATAGATTTTGTTTGTCCAAAATTGGGTAAAATTCTGCATTTCTCCAATTCAAAACACTCCTACTTCCTACACCTAGGAGTCCCGCGTCATAATCAGGGCATTTAAAATATTGTTCAAAATAATCATACAGCAGGTCAAAATACAATTCTTGTCCACGTGGTAAAAAGAGCCGACGTTCATGTACGCAGGGCGCATGCATCGGACCTGCCTTCGAAGTAGCGCATCGCCTCGGCACTCGCGCTCCAACTTGACCTTGAGATTCGCCATCGTTTCTCCCAGCATTGAGCAGTACGTCAGCAATCCGATGTTCATCACCACAAAAAAGACTCCGACAACGCCAAGGCAAACTCCAAGAAGGCCTTCAAATTTAATGGCGGCGAATATTCCGATGCTCGCCACAAGAATGATCAGCGTCTGCGCCATGAAGATGAGAGTGCTGAACGTCTCTCCAATTCCGATGTTGAGCAGCTCGATTCTTCTGATAATCAGAATGATTATGTGGTACTTTTCGGAACTGCGCAGTTGAACCAATGAAGGCTTCTTTGACCTAGGGAAGTAAATGACACTTGGTTAAGGAATCGGGAAAAAGTCTGGGTTCACAGTTACTGCTTACATGAAATCTTTCAGCACGGCCGTGTTACAAATGCTGAAACAATGCAGAACTAAGAAAAGCACAAGTCCAAGAACGACACATTGGTGACCTCCGTACAAGACGACTCCGAAATCAACCAACTTCGAAAGTGATTTCCAAGGGTAAGCGAACGAGAAACCGAAGACGAGCTGAACGAAATTGCTCATCGCCAGAGGGAGCCACGGAACCAGCAGCGTCATGAGCGCTGCAGACACTGTGTTGCTATATGTCATCAAAATCACGGATTCCATCGCCACGTGACTTCGACTGACCAGAACAGGGGGCGGGGCGTTGTAGCGAGTGAATCTACTCAGCCACTGGACGTGTTTCAAGTTTTCCCGCGCTGAAGCTGCAACACCGCTGGCGTCATTGATTAGCAGAAATCCAAGCAGAACCGGAGTAAAGATGAGACCAAGGGACAGCAAGCTGAACATTATCCGAATTTGACCCCAATCTTGGAACAAAACGCCGTGGAAGGTCAAAAAAGCTGTGACGGCAAAGATTGGATACGGGTAAACCAGGTTCAGGTTTAAAAACCATACGGTCCAACGACCGGTTCGGTTCACTAGCGGCCGTTTTTTCACTTCCGGTTGAAGCCTCCATGGCAAGATTCCGGTGGCAGAACCAACGCTGTAGAGCTTGCACATGAACTTTAAAGTTCGGTCGGGCAAAATGGGATTTTCGCCCAACATTTTCGACTTTTCGTGACTGCCGGACAATTCAGCAAATCTACCAGTAGAACGTGTCAAGTTTCAGCTGTTTCTGAAACCATAAGCTTTGTGGCTTGTTTACTTGCTGTAGTTGATAGTTGATTGAAGCCAAACTTCAAATATCTTCACGACGTGGCATGTCGACCAAAAGTTCTCTGCTCCTGCTTGTTTGCTCGTTCAGCTTGACTTAAGTCTTTTAATCAGCTAATTTATTCAGCTATGGATTTTAATCAAAAAATACAATCAATCTGAGTGCTCCTTCTCAACCGAGTGAATATTCGCCTATTTCATTAGAACCTGTCAATCAAGGTAGGTAGCGAAGGCTCAAAGTACATAAATGACAACCAACTTTGTTGGGGTTGCTTCATCACACCGAACTGAACCGAACCGACATAGAACATGATTCTTGCAAACCGATCTGAATCAAACCGTGTCGGTCCGATCTTGTCTCGGTTTAACCACACGTTTTGAATAAATCTTGGGTGGAAAGACATACAATATCAGTAATCAGCTATTTTAAACGTTATTGTCTGTTGAAGATAAAATACGCTCGCTCATTAGACAGGGTTAAGACCGTCGAAAAAGAGACAGAAAAGCAAATTATACAACATATGAACGACACGAGAAAATAAGTATAAATAATACTGACACTTCGCTATTGAAACACACAAACAATTGTTTGTCAAGTGTCATGGACATGGAATTATGTTTTTACCAACCTTCCTGCCCGGAACGGAAAGTATGTCGAAAAATAGCAGTACAAGAAACTAACGTAAACATAATATATATTGCAGAAGATACATGGTTCGAAACGAGGCGATCAATGAAATTCTAGGGCAAATGTCTGAAAAGTTTGTAAGGTCGCTGCCGGAATGGGGAATCAAAGATGGCGGATTTCACTTCTTCGAAACGGTAACACCGTTGATTTTGTTTGGATTTTACGTTAATCAGGTGGTTAGTATTGTGTTGATGGCTAAAAATTCTAGTGTGTGAAGGTCATGAGTCCTAGTGGAAGGTTTGTTTCAAAATATATTTGCGCTGTCATAATGAAATCTTGCTGAAGTGAAAAGATAAAGTAAGACGTCAAACGCTACCGAGTCGAAGCATTGATGAATTGAGCCCCAATTTCGGCCAAAATTCATATTGCTGCGCATGCTCATACTTTTAGCTTGAAGACAGGCGCTCAAGATTCCCTTGTCATAACAAGCGCATTTACGACATTGTCTACAATAATCATACAACAGGTCAAAATACACTGTTTGTCCAAGTGGTAAAAAGAGCCGACGTTGATATACGCAGGTCGCATGCTTCGGACCTGCCTTCGAAGCAGCGCATGCGCACGACACTCGCGCTCTAATTGGCCCTTAAGCTTCGCCATCGTCTCACCGAGCATTGAGCAGTAGGTCAAATATCCAATCACCATCACCACACAAAACACGCCCACAATTCCGAGACAGACTCCAATGAGGCCTTCGAGTTTTATGGCAGCGAACGTCGCTGTACACGCGACGAGGATGATCAGCGTCTGAGCCGTAAATGTGAAAAGGCTGAATGTTTCTCCGATTCCGATGTTGAGAAGCTCGATTCTTCGAATAATTTGGACGATTATGTGGTACCTTTCGGAACTGTGCAGTTGCATCAACGAAGGTTTCTTTAACCTGAACAATTGAATAGAACTTCGTTATGGCATCACCAAAGGCCTGGCTTGGAATAATGGCTTACATGAAATCCTCCAAGACCGCCGTATTGCATATGCTGAAACAATGCAGAGTTGAGAAGAGCACGAGTGCAATAACTAAACATTGGTGACCTCCGTACAAGACGACTCCGAAGTCAATCAACTTCGCCAATGGTATCCAAGGGTACGTGAACGAGAAACCGAAGACGAGTTGAACGAAATTGCTCATCGCCAGAGGGAGCCACGGAACCAACAGCGTCATGAACGCAGCAGACACTGTGTTGCTGTATGTCATCAAAACCAAGAGTTCGAGCGCCAAATGACTTCGGCTGACCAGTGCAGGAGTCGAAGATTCTTGGCGAAAGAACCTGCGCAGCCACTGGATGTGTTTCAAGTTTTCCCGCGCTGAAGCTGCAACTCCGCTTGTGTCACTGATGAGCATCAACCCGACCAGAATCGGAGTGAAGATGAGACCAACCGACAGCATGCTGAACATTATCCGGAATTGACCCCAGCTTTCGAACGCGACGCCGTAGAAGGTCAAAAAAGCTGTGATAGCAAGGACTGGAAAAGGGTAAACCAAGTTGAGGTTCAAAAACCATACGGTCCAACGACCGGTTCGGTTCACTAACGGCCGCTTTTTCACTTCCGGTTGAAGTCTCCATGGCACAATTCCAGTCGCAGAACCAACTTCGTAAGCCCTAAGCATCAACTTGACGGTTCGGTCGGGCAAAATGGGATTTCCGTTCAACATTATGACTTTTAGAAACTGCTCGACAATCCAACAAATGTACGTCTGAAAGAAACGTGTCGAATTTCAACCGTGTCTGTTCACTGTTGGAAATTCCATAATCCACCAACTGCTTTTAGCCACGGCTTGATTACTTTTTCAGTTGACTTTTAATCAACTAAAAGATATCCTGCTATGGTTTTTAATTAAGCAAGGAACACAATCAGCATTAGTGCTTCTTCTCACTCACACACCTGTGTGAATATTTCATTACAAGTTAGGCACGGTAGGATCGCACAGTATATATAGGAAATAGGAACCAAGTGAAACCGAACCGCCAGAGGACACTTTTTTCGAACCGATCTGAATCAAACCGTTTCGGTCCGGTCCGGTCCCGGTTTAACCGCGGTTTTCGGAACCACTGCTCATCTCTAGGAAAAAGTGGCTGCTTTAGATGAGGAAAAGGAACTTTGATCCGCGGTTTACCCCTCTGAGAGAGATGTTTTTTTGCAAACCCTTGCCGAAAAATTCATGCAGACTGGGCATGAAATAGCATGGACGTAAATTCATTTGCTAGAATAAAGACATTTTTGCCAAAAGTTCGCAATATCCCAAACCTAGCTTTGATAGGCAATGCAAGCAAACCCATTGGAGCCAAGAAATACATGGGCGTAAACGGAGCTTTTCCATCATGAGTACAAGTTCTCTTCATCTCCTCTCGTCAACGGCCATACCACGTTGAAAGCACCAGTTCTCGTCCGATCACTGAAGTTAAGCAACGTCGGGCCCGGTTAGTACTTGGATGGGTGACCGCTTGGGAATCCCGGGTGCTGTTGACTTTTTGCTGGAATTTTACCATTTTAGCAAAACCCACGAGAATTACAGTACTTTCCGCGTAACCAACTTCTTCTTTGTTTTATATTTGTGAACCTGAATGGGAATGGGCCACTTCTCCAGCTCTAATTATAGTAAAACCACCTGAGGAAATTTTGTTTTTACCAATCCACTTTGCTTTTCCTCCAGACAATTTTGCCAATATACACAGCATCCAACTTCCAACTCCATCACCTCTTCCCTCCGCTGCTGTCGAAACCAGAAGAGATACCGGTAGAGAGAATAACCCAAAAAAACGCCAATCTGAAGCCGTTAAAGAGGCTGCTTGAATCGTGAGTCTTTTGGAATTTATTCAAGCAGAAAAGTTCCGGTTTAGTTTCTCACGAGCGTCTTAAGACCTGGTTTCCATGCATAGAATCCTTCACAACCCTTTTTGCTGTGCTGCTAAAAAGACTGATGATTGTCTATTAGCAGATACTACTACTATACAACTTGAAGCTCCAGCAGGAAAAGAAGGCTTTTTCTGCAGCCTCGTATTTCCAGTCCTGCTTCTTCTCCTCCTCTAAACCATTAACATCGGCAAAATTTTACCTAGGTTTTTGGTACCTTTGCTGGTTTCGGTCTAACCCTTTTGCTCCTACCGTTCATTTCCTCTCGTCTATTTCTACTCCCACTCCAACTGCCGGTCTCAAAGGACACGATAGTCATTAATCTTGTCAGTTATTTGCCTCTTGGTCTTTCCCGTTAAACTTTCTCTCCCTTCTCTCCAGCGCCCGCTTTTACCTTGCGGGCCCGATGCAAATATCCCTTGTCTTCTGGGACTACCAGACACCAACGTATCCTCGTTCACTTTCAAAGTAAGCACCTGAACAAAGATTTCCCTCTGTCTAATTGCTCCACTTATACACCTGGATAGCAGTTTCCTCCTTACCTAACGAGATTGCTGCTGAGGATTCGAAAATTTCGAACAGAATGGATTTTGCTTACCTGAAGAGACTTGTCGCTCAAATTTTTGATTCTGCAGTTCAAAATGGCCGTCTTCCCCAAAAGTGCCGTCACGTTTGGTGAGTTGACCGTGTCAATGTAGGGACCAGTCTTTTTGGGTTCGAGGGGCGGGGAGAGCATGGTGATTGTAGCTCCTCCCACTATTGCCCCTGTCGGTACTTCGGTCGATGCGCCGCCAGACGATGCTGAAGTGTATCCTCCGCTGCTTCCATCTGAAGCTTGTCCAATTACTGTGAAAAGCACAAGTACATTCATTCATAAGTATTGTAACGTCCTCAAAATTTGTGTCATAGTTCCACAAGCCATTGCTGTATTTACTAATTTTAAATTTAAATTTAGCCAACAGCTACTATTTATGCAACTATAGAGTCGAGGCTTCCTCTATGAATCTTCATACTCTATGATCTTTGGCAATTACTCTTTTTGGTAAACACGTAAGCACGTGGCAAGGAAGCGTGCATATATTTTGTCCATGTTTTCCCTCAAGTTACGACAAAGTGGTCACATTATCTTTGGATGACTTTGTTGAATGGGTCGGCCGCCTGTTACATACAGATAAGACAAAATCTGCTCGTGCTGAATGTGTGTATATGTGTGGCCCACTTTGCCAAAATCCGCTTTGCCCTGCCTCTCCCTCTGCCAACAACACGTCATATATCACGCTCACTTAACTCTGGAAACTTGACTGGATGTCTTGACTATACATCAATCGTGACGAAGAACGTTTCTTCAAAGGTTCCAACAAGAGCGGAGCTTAAAATATGTCGAACAAGTTTTGGCGGAGAAACTTTCGAGTTTCTAGTGTGGTATTTACCAAAAGAGCTGCGAAAGAAACTTGGTTCACTTCTTTCGCCCACTTTCTCTCTCTATCTGCATAAACAAGTAATAATTTTCAATTTGCTGCCGATCAAAGTGACGGCGTTATGGGCTACATGTATGTTGTTTTGGTATTTTTGCGACGTAGCCGACGGTCTAGGGCTTAAATATCATTCATCACAGGTTTAAAAAACATCAACGTCAATATTTTGTGGTACCAAATAAAATATGCATTGAGAATGGCCCTAAAGATCAATACTTGCTAAAAATACAAAATGGGAATAATAATAATAACCGATCAATTGTTTCAGACGACGCCAAAATTGCTTTGAAAAGGCTGTCAGCCTGGCTTTCAGACGAGTTATCGCCGATGTTTTTGAAGACTATTGGTAGATGGATTCAAACTTGAAAGTTGTAACTATTGCTAGCTAAACATTTAGCTATTCATTGCCATGCACAAGTTAATTTGTGGAGCAACTGCCGCTGCTATCATATTGATCAAACCATAAATAACAATTTTACGGCATTCTGTCAGTTTACCGCAAACCGCTATAGGCTTATGGCTGCTGGAAAACTGGAAACGAGTCTATTTGTACATGCAAAAAGCATGGGCGGAATAGAGATTTCAAACATGGAACTGGAACCACGAAAGAAGCCTTGCTGAGAGAGGCCACGGCTTTTCCGCCCACCAAGCGTACCAGATTTGCTCAGTCAGCCGAACAATGCTAATTGGCAGCCAAGTAACATGAGGAGGCTTTCTCGGCGAATTTAGGAATTTTGCAAGAGGCTGTTCGAAATACGAGATGCAGAATTTGTGTATGGATTCATGCACTGGCTGAAGAATTTATAGAATTGATATGTGTTTGTATTATGACCTGGTTTTTCTGGTCCATGGGTCCAGTTACATGTATTTTTCATGTCTTTTTGGTACAATAAAATAATCTCTCTGGGTTTTGGCCTTGGGCACTGGAAAGTAATTTCTTTTGGCTCGGGGCACATTGCATTTACTGCTTTTGTTGTTGTGTTTGGCAAAGACGCAAAATGGCGAAATGGTCCTTGTTCTCTCAGTCAGAGTATAAAAAAACAATAGGAGAAATTGCATCGTTTCTATCTTGGAACACATATACTGAGAAGCGTTTTATATGAACGAGACAATTTCGCTAAAAGAGAAAGTAACGAGGCTAATTTTGTTATTTCCCCATCAATCAGCGTGAGTTTGTCTGCAAAGCTTGTTTTGGTACTATTAAGCGCATTGTTTTTCCACGATGGTTTCTTTGTTTCCACGTGTTTGCTGAAGGCAGCTAATGGATCGGGAGCCGGATGTGCCAAAATATTGTGAGTAGCAAGGATATCTACGAAAAGAGGGTCTGGAAAATTCAGGTGATCTCATTAGTACTACTGGTGTTGTGACCATTGTAAAAATTGGATAACATTTAGCTTAAATTGCTCGGCGCTCAATTTAAATTCTGTGGCCCTTGCAATGGTCTTTGAAGTTCTGCCAGACCCAACAGCGATGCAGCTCACGTCCGACAATGATACGCTATAATAACATCAACTCACATGTTTTTGGTAAACTAGCCATTTGGTGGGCCAAAATAATCATGGCGGTTCTGTATATGGCGGTGATAAAAGCCGGGTAGCGGAACTAGTTGCCGGAAAGTTGCCCAACACAGTGGCATTTCAATCTACGTTATGACGGCATAAGTCGTTATTTTTCTGTTTCTCTAGTACATAGTACGCTTTTAAGGGGAAAAGTTTCTTCCAAAGAGAATCTCACATTGACCTTTAGTGTTAAAAAGCATGTGCAAGAAGGACAAACTTGGCTCGCGTTCACGACCAAAACGGTACAAAGTTGCGTAATGTTTGCCGGATATAAGTTTCTTGTGCACCTGATCTTCCTGAAGGCCCATGTCCAAACATTATAAATTACGTTTCAAAAGAAACGTGATTCTCGTCTCGTACGCATAGAGTGAGGCAAAAGTACACTGTTCAAGCTTGAAAATGCCGGACAGCCAAAGCCGACCAAAGGAAACGAAGCGCAAGTAAAGGATAATTTAGAGCCATTTCAACACCCGCAATAAACCCTTCAAGTGACGGACGAAGAATATTGAGAAAGTTGTTGCTGTTGTTGTACTTGGGGAGATTCTTCAATCTTTCTTGCTCTCACGTTCACTAGTAACTGAGGCATTTCCGCTCTCTTCACCATTTCAACCAAAACACCAACAGCAAAAGGCAATTTCTCAACTCCCAAGGTGAAAATACTACAATAAAATTGTATCCGACTGGAACCTAGGCCCCACCACCCTCTGGCTCCCATCGGCTTTGGGATTTTCAAGATTTTTCTTCTCCAGAACCAAGAAACACTTTCAAGACAGTCAGTTTACAACATTTCTTCTTCAAAGCTCTCTCTCAGACAAAGTAAAGCTCGTTGGCCAATTTCCTCTGCCTTTAGAAACTTTTTGGCGGTTGGTGGTGGTGGGGGAAATACATTTTGTTCAAAAAGACCATATCGAACAAGACTGATAACTCGATAAGAGAAAGTGGCCAAGCAAGTATACCTATGTATTTTTCCTCTCCATCATCACCTTCGGCAGGACTACACTCACCAGCTGATGAGATTCCCCAGCATCATTTTTCATACAAAGGTGTCCCTCCAAGGAGAAATTTATCATTTTTAAAGGAAATTTTCCACCTGCGTTCCCAATAGTTTCCACCGAGAAACGAGAAAAAAATGCAACTTTTTCGGATGAGTATGATTGAGAGGTGCTTTGCCTCAACCAGTATTGGCGAAAGTGGGAGCTTGTTAAAAAAGTGGTTTTAAAGCACCAAAAGCTAGTGATAAATCCAATTTCTTTCTTCTAAAACCGCTGCCCAGAAAGATGCTTTAATTATCTATCAACCAAGATGTCAAAATTAAATTTTTGTTTCAAGTTAAGGTTGATTTAATTGAACAGATGTTTACATGCAATAGTATACAGCGCGAAAATCAAAGATTCTCATAGTTGCTGGTTACAAAGGCTTAGAAGGAAAAATCTACTTTTTGCATCGACGAAGCTTTTCCCAGACTGGAACCGCTAGATTCTTTACTTAGTATTTTCACAAGTTCTTTCAGTTTTAATTACTACAGCGGCAGCCCATAGACCCACGACACAAGAAATTGCTGTCTTAAACAAGAACAGCAAGACACTGTTAAAACAGTAAGACTTGACGCCTTGGTGCAGTTTTTGATATATCTGATAGCCTGGAGTGGAAATTACATTGTGGCATCGGCGGCGGCAAAAACTCAATGGCAAAAGTAATTCTTCTATGGAAACAGCAGGACTTGCTTTCAGCCGAGACTTTTCATCAAGACTTTGCCACTCTCTGCTGCCGCCATGTTGTTTAATTATGGAAGCTCTCTATGGGAACCTCATCCGGTTCTCTCTGAAAACAATGACCAAAAATGAACAATAACGCATCACGGCCCGCCATCACATCATTCTCAAAGGATATAAAAGTTACGTCACTTTCACTATTGTCGACTCGACTCCACATTGTTCTTTTTTGCAGGCTTTTCCAAGTTCAATCAGTTGACGCCGACACTAGACAAAATTCCTGGCCCAGTTTTTTAATAAACCGCCTCAGGCCATATTACGAAGCTAGGGCTCAAAATTTTGAAAAAGCTGTGGACTATATGTTTGGTGAACACCTTTGAAAGAGCTCGTCTGCAGATTGTAATCGACAGTCTTATATACTTTCTACCCACGAGCTCTCTTTTTCTTGCTCATTGCTCATGCATAATACGTTTCGCTATTCATCATCCTTCTCTGTCCGGATCTCAAATGAAATCTTTGGGGGAAAGCATGATGCTTTTAGAGAGAAAAAATTGAGAGCGGATTTTATTCGAGAAATGTGCCAATAAGCTTATACGAAGGAAACTAGGCTTCTTGCTTACACTCTTTTTCGTATATATATATATATATACATACTTTGCCCTTTACGTGAGGTCGAGGAAATCCCTTGGAATCATCATCACAACAAAAACATAATGCTCTTAACATACATATTATTAATACTCCCTCTCTCGAATGCTTTGATTTCCCGCCATACCGACACTGGCCTCAAATACCCTTGACAATGCTGCTTGTGTGGAACAGGAACTTGTAATTCCATCCAAAGTTTCATATTTGAGACGTACGTGGTGGTGGTGAACTAAATCTCAAAATATGTCGAAGCTATTTCGCCATAAGATTTTAAGGCTTTCGCCACAATGTATATAAATCAACGCGGTTCTTTTAGAGACATTGCGAAAATATCCAAGTTCAGCTATGGAATGTACACACATACATGTATGTCTTATTTTCTCCCGTCGCTCCCATTTACCGCCTTCATGTCAACTTTGAATGGGATGAGCCACATGTAATTTGGACTCTGGCGCCTATCTTGAGTGCCATGTCAAGGCGGATTGCTTTCTTGCAAGTTGATCTGAAATCCCACGAGTGTTCGGCTTACTTGTTTTTAATACAGATGGATTTTTTCAGCGCCCGAGAAAATTGCCAAGGGCTCATCTGACGACGTACGTGTGTATATACGATGCGAATGTTGTGAAAATTCCAAGCTTTCTCTGGTTCCTTCCAGTATTCAAAACCCGCGCTCATGAGAAAGTTTATAATAATAACAAACGATGCCTACTTTCCCTGTGGCCAACGAGCCATGCTTAACGTAACGACACGGCTTTGCCGTTTTCACTTCCTTACTGAACCACAACAGATTCTCGGCAAGTTTATGTATGCTTGGAAATGTACAACTTTACTGCACTGACAAGAGACTTGTTGTATGTTGTATTTGCGTGTACTTTTGCCCCAAAAGACGGAACAATGTCATAAACTCAAATGGGACGCGTCGAAAAGAGCAGTGGTTCGGAGTTCCCACCGTTGCTTTTATATACATTGCCGTAAACGGAATTTCGGCGCTTCCAAAGTTGAAACAACGATTGTTCTTCGAGGTTCGAAGCTCATGAAATTTACATGACGCTTCTTCTTCTTCTACTGCTTCCTTGTCGCCGATGAACGAAACGTGCCGTTTAGCCCAACAAGAATTCAGGGCAGAAATAATAATAAGCTTTGACAAAATTACCCAAGGCTCCTTGTTCTTTGTGCGTATTTTGCATTCGAACAAAGCAAGTAATGCAGCAGCCTTTTCACCATGAAAGTGAACCAAGGCAGGGAAACTATATTACTTTCCCGGCATTTCCGTTAATAACTTTGGCGCTTCCAGCAAAGTTTGCTACTGCTTTCGCCATACGTAATTTACGTGAAGCAAGTTCCGACTAAGCTTCATCAGACAGAATCATCTCTGCTTCGCCTTGTTTTTCGGTGAAGGCATCAAAAATTAAAACGCTCATCATATTTCCTCTTGTTGGTTTCTGGACTGCCGAAAATTGTATCAAACCCGTACCAACCAAGCCCATGTTAATCAAATAGGAGCTTTTGAAATGTGGAACTGAACCTTTGTTATGAACGCTCGATTTTGCTTGAGGAAAAACGGCAACAGCTTCACAAAGTTGTGAACCGGGGGATGAAAAAATATAAAAAGGTCTGAATATGCCGAATGGTCGTTCAAGTTCATATGAATGCATTTCAGCACGGACGGGCGGACGGACTTTACCGTAAAAGTCGTCGAGGCATGAAAAAGTAGCAGCATAAATTTCGGACCAGTTAGTCCATGTTGGGGGATAAAATGATAGAAAGAGTTTGCTTTGGCGGCGGAAGAACAAATATGAGCCACGGTGAGTATATATATAAAAAACAGTGCTGAGGTTCGAAGCGTACTGTTTGAAGCTGCAGCAACTTCAGAGGAGGTCTTGGACGCTTGACGGTTTCACCTTTCTCTCGCATCGGTGGTGGTGAATGATGAATGGAGGTCCGATGCGGAGGCCGCTAATTACTGGCGGTAAATGTCAATGTCAAAAAAGGCTGCATATATGAATCGTAGCGGGCTTCTGATGGACAGTTGCAATAACGGGAGAAAAGCAAGAATATTTATGAGAGTTTTTGGATATTGCGCTGACGTCAAAAATCCAAAAGCTGATATTGAACAGGCCGTATAGGCCCATTAGGCAAAAAGTGTTTGGGTGGTAAATATCCAACAGTATTTGTTCCCGCTGGAGGTTCTGCTAAAACCTAGAAACTTTGGGTTGAATTTCGTCGGATAGGCAAAGTTTGTGAAGGTGAAAGTTTTATAGGTCAGTAGTGGCAGGAGGAAGCCGTCTCCGGGTTTAATAGATTATGTCGGAAGAAACGTGATTATATATATAAACGTCGGAGTATTGCAAACGATTATAGCAAGTTTTGGTAATGTTTTAGTCGGTAGTAAACCTAAACCATAACATTCCACGATGATGGTTGCAGGATTTAGAAAGTTGGATGCCACCCTGATCACTGGAATGGAAAGACAAAGTTTGCTGAGCAACTTTGCAATACAAACACACGACGAGATCTTCTCTGGCTCTGTGCAAGTTTGTGAATCTGGTGGTGTTGAATTTGGCAAAAGTTGTGATATCTGGATCTGTCTTGTTAGCAAAGCTAATAATTTTGCAGAGTTCGCCTTTTGGACAATTTTTTGATTTTGGACGGACAGTGTCCAAAACTGTCCAATTGTCCAAAACCGTCCA
>JAQGBJ010002407.1:0-16663 GCA_034698345.1 Sphaeridia pumilis
GTCGACATGGTCGACGTCTTCAGCGGCAGTTGCTATGACTGGGTGAAAGTAAGTAGCCATGTAAGTGACTCGTGTGTGTGTGTGTGTGTCGGCCATGGGGAAAAGCCTGCCATTTGGCCATGTGGACTGTGGTGTGCAAGAAGGCGGTTTCTCTCATTATTTATTTGCTTTCTCTTGCATCTGCTTTCTCTTCCGGGCGAAATTCTCGGATCAATCCGAAACAGTTCACACGTTCACGCCGCCCAACTCTTATCCCACTATATTTCGTCAATATTTTCACCATCTCGTCCATTCTTCATCTCTTCATATTTATCTCGACGCTTCGGTCTGCCTGCCTTTGTTCGATAAAAAATTGGGATGAAAATACTGTTGCATCTCCTCATACGAAGCAGAAGCTCACAAAAGAGGAATCTGCCATCATTCTCATGTATACTTTTTTTTATCCCTCGTCCAGAGGAAGAAGCCTACCGATATATTTTACCAACTTTTATGTCTAGCGAAAGTAATAAATCTTTTTTCTCCCAGTAACCAACGACTATTTTATGCGCTTGACGCTGCATATACACACGCTCCTGCTGCCGCCTCCCTCTGCGAGATAAATACGCAACGAAACTGGTCCAGTGAGTGGGTCACGAACAAGAAAATTTTCTAGCTAGTTTCTGACCCAAAAGTCTGTACAAGTATACAAGCGGACTGCAATATAAGAGACTCTGACTATAAGGGCGCAAGACTTTGAAACTTGCAAAATTAAAGACGACGAGTTGCATATATATTTTGTGTGTGTGAGTGTAATCAATGATCTGTAGATTTTGAAATGTATCCATGCATGTAAAGGGACTTACTTTGATTAGATGAAGCATCATTTCACGTCCCACAGCCTCGTTTCCATGCATATTTGCAACGTACTTGACGTTTGGAACTCCGGGGACATGCGTGCGCGGCGAGAAGGAAATAACCATTACCCACAACTCTCGACCTGAAAATATATTAAAACAATAATTTATCAAGTTATTCACGTGGAACAATGGCGTTTTTCGCCAATTCCGGCCTGCGCTCAAAATATAACGGCATAAATGCGGCGACTTTATGGCTGTGAAGGAAAAGCGTAGCTGTACAATGGTGAGGAAGCGTCGTTGCCGTCGTCATCGTACGGCGCTTTTAGTGTGTTCATGGGAATGATATATATTATTGTGTGTGTTTGTGCCGGAATTACGGTAATGACGAGATTGGAATTGGCACAGGTATTATAGCTATATGATTCTCATTCCGTTTTTCCCAAGGTAACGTCTCTATTTTCATAATTGTCGGCTCCCTATCCGTATATACGGTGTGAATACGGATACGGACGTGTATAAATTGTACGTACATTGCTGATTCATGGTGTTAAACTACCGTTAAAATTTGATGAGCTCGCTATGACTATGTGTGGTGTGTATCTTTCCTTTGTTCTCCATTACAAAAGTTTTGAGAGAATCAAGTGGGAGAATTGGGGCAGTCGCATGATGGGGCATCAACCCTCTATAATCGAGTCAGGTTCGGAAGGACGTCAACTGGACGTCACATCATGTCGTATAAAAGTTGTTGGACAAATGATGAATTCAGGTGTATCTACGACGGGAGGCAATCAGGCAACAACGACACAGGTAGAAAAAAGACCAGGTAAAATAATACAAGAAGCAGTGTGGGCGAAGGAGGAGAAGAAGATACTTCAATTTAAAACAATGTGTATGTGACGGACAGGACGACTTGTACATACAAAAAACAAGGAGAGTAGTTGATATAATATTCTGTATTGGGATGTCCTGCCGCCCAATTCGGTCATTCCAAGGTTATTCGTCTATTTTCAATATGTATTTATACTTGGAGTCTTGGAGAGGTTGTGTGCTTCCTCAAGTTAACAGTGACGACGGTGTAAGGAAAAATATTTATGATCATGGTCAAGCCTGCCTGATGCCTACAAAATTACGATGGCGTTTCTTTGGATGGGATGAATGGACACATGTTGGGAACAAGGAAAAATATTACAGCTAACATGTACTGTTTTCCTTTGTTCAGGTGTCAAACTACAGTTAAAATTCAATGAACTTAACTTGAGAGTCAGTAGTGGGATATCTGAATCAGTCGTGGGGTTTTATAAGTTTGGAATCAAGAGCCATGACATGTTTTTCCCGTTTAGCCTGAGGCTCATTCCAGTCTTGTGTGTACAACACTTGATGGAAAATTTTCACTGGCTCAGTCAGGACAGGATTATTCGAAGGTGATATTTAATTTCAAGAAAAAGTACTAAAGCTATAAAAATTAAAAAAGAATTTGCAACTTACCTCTGACACTTTTGCCGATCGAGTAGAGGGCAGTTATATTCGGATATTGGGCATTGACGGCCCGGAGGTAAGCAGTGAGCGCGTCGTAGTTGTGGTACTTGAACGAAAGAGGCACGCCGCCGCCCGCATCGGAATGTAAAGATTTGCCAATTTCATCGCTCTGCGAATCTGCAAATTGGCAAATGTCTCGTGAACATATGAGTTGGAAACCGCGGTGGGAATTTATGGAAGTTGAGAGAGACTCCAACTCCAGCTTGCTGCTTACCATGAATCGAAACTTGGGATTTTCTCGACGACGAAGAAGGGTCTGCGGCGTTGGAAAAGTTTGCTCTGCTGGCAACGACGACCAGTAGCGTCCACACTAGTTGTGTCGTCCATGATGACCTCATCCTGGAAATTCACAACGGCACTGTCAAGTCTACGTGGCTATTTTGTGTGATTATAAATTCACAACGTGTCTAAAACTAACTGCCGTCACAAAAACTTTTGTCTTTTGAAACTGCCCTCAGACTCTCATGCCTCAGGATGAGCCACCGCAGGAAACAAATACAAACTACACACCTGACGCATGAAAACCTGAATGCGGAATGATCTCTTGAATTACAAGCATCATCAGAGTCGTTGGTTGGTAGTATATAGTTTAAATTGTATTCGTCGTCGTCGCCGTCGTCCCCTGCTAATAACCAACAAGTACAACAACCACTTTATGCTCCATTTGCTCATCGTCACTTTTCCAAACAAAGTAAATTCCCCGTGACGCCCTTGTTGTGCTTCAACCTCAACTTGACTTGCCAAAAACATCCACGCAGTTTTTGCCAATTTTAGGCTGGCTGTTTTTGAAGTATGCATATATACTTGTTCACATGAATGTGACTGATTGTTTCCAAGAATTTGGTTCAAATTTCCGGCCTTCTTATATATTTCAGATTATCTATCATCAGATTCACAAAAGATAAAGAAGCCCAAATAATAATCCTCCATATAGTGGCATTGGACAATGTCGTAGACTGAAAGTAGTACGTAAATTATAATCCGATTGGAGCTAGTCAGCTTTTGATTAAAACTGAAACCTCAATGAGTAGGCTCCTATTCTTATGCTATAACATCAAGTATCCAAGCATCGTGACTTGAAACAATTTTTTTCTAAATGTAGTGACAGCATAACCTGAAACTATCTATTCTGTCTGTTTTCCTGTAATTGTCAAACACACTACTAGCCACGTACAAATGTATTTTTTCTATTAGCATTCTACGTCGGCTAATGGAGGAAACGCTAGAAACAAAAGGTTCATGTAAAATGCATCAGCACAGGTACTCCAAATTATTATACACATAAGATTCGCAAATGTATCCAAAAAACAGCAAAGTATTATAAAATGATAATTTTTTCCCGTAACCGACAATCATAAATGCAACATACAAAAAATAAGAGCTGTTGTACTCCAAGATATTTTTGTGTGTAAACGGGAAATCAAGTCAAACTCTTGTTTGTTACTAGTGTATGAATCAAAAAGTTTGCGAAATATGCATGAGCCATAAGAGACAGATCGGTGAAAGTTTTGGCACAAGTTCACGAAATGTGAAAACCTTCTTGTTTGCAACAACCATTATTCGTCGAGTATAAAAAATACTTGGACAGTTGCTGCCTCCTAAATTGTACATTTTTTCCTTATTGGCAGTGGAATTTAGCAATTTCCTCCTTGTGCTGCTGGTCCTAGAGGCATATTGGAATCACGGCTCACTACTTGATCTCGTTTCTTTCTAATCTTGCCTCAGTCAGTTCGATGGAATTAGTTTTGGCAAATTCATTTATGAATTCATATAATATATTTCTCTGATATTCTCCTCCCATGTGTATATACACGTGACTGTTGAGTTGGGAAGAAGAGAACTTAATTACCGCCGCAAAAGTGGTGAAAGAAGCTTTCCGTATTATAATAAAAGTTATTAAACTCATACTTGCATTTCCTCTTCGAAAATCTCGCTAGTTGTCTGAAGTGAAATGAGGAAAGATCCACACATACACAACTTTTTAGATTTGAATCTTGTTCTTGAGACGAGAGAGGAAATTGCTTTTCCTTGTACCGAGTTTCTTCACCGGAATCAAAGTCTTTTCAAATTTCTCAACTCTTGCTAGAATCCGCTCTTTGATAAAGAGGCACAAGAACCTTGATTTCCACAAGATATTACCTTTTTAATAGCCTCCATCTTTTGTACTTAAAAAGCGCCCGGCTGGCTACCATCAACCTATATTTTTATGTCCGAAAGCTTATAGAGTCAACAAATTTCCCCAAATTATTTCTGACCTATTTCGCCTCTAAATGTTTATAACGCTTTGCTGGTCTGACGTGTAGCAAACAATGGATACATGGGTTTCCCCGAGGTGTCACATGACGGTCAGGGTCGTCATTATTATGTCAGCCCGTTATACTAGAGGCTACTCGAGGAGACAGATGTGGAGCAGGTGACAATTGGATAAATTGGATCCTTCGACGACGACAGTCCTCTTACCTATTGACAAGAGGTCGATGGAAGACCCTTCTGCTGTTGGGTAATTAACAAGGCCAGTAGGTCCTTCTTCTGGGCAGATGAAATAATCTGCTGCTGTTGCTGCTTGCTGCTACCCACGCCGATCTCGGACGTGGTGAGTCGTGTACTTTGGCAGATGATTTTTTTGGATGGAAGCACACAATTGTTGATCTCATAACAGCTTTCACGGGGAAGAACAACACGGACACACACTACCAGTTTCCTCTGTCTATGATCGAGTTGTTTACACTCGGAACTTGCACTTGACTCTACCACAATCCGTTGAAATGTGTGTCCAAATAAAGGCAAAAGAAGTGGAGAAAGACAAGAAGAAGAAAGCATAGGACACGAGTGAAGACTCTCGAGAACAACTGACTACTATGAAGCTGACTCTCCCGCCGTCGCACCCACACTATGGCGAAACCAGAAAGCGAGCGGCAACTATAAGCAGGAGAAAGCATGGACGGATGGAATGGAATCTCTGGTTCTGTGCACCACATCCAAAAATCGTTACCCGCTGGTATGCTTCTGGTGTGTGTTTCTCAGTCAGCTTTTGTGTGAGCCAAGGAAGCTAGTAGTCATTCGACTCGACGACTTTCCCTCTGGTTCCGTTTGCTTGACGGTATTTTTAAACGGCACACACACAATCCATGATACAAAATTTCCTAGACATTTCTCAACAAGATCGACCATAGACCATATTTTAAGCTGAGGACGAAAAGACATCTGGATCGACGACTAGGATGAAAATATGCGCTGCCAAAAGGTTCCTCTTGCAAAAGTCATTATATAAGAGCGGGAACCTTCCCACAAGACCATCTTGGCGTCATCAAAACCTGCTGCAAGCAGTTCCAGAACGAGAGATATATATTTTCTCATGTACACAATGTCAAGACACAAAAGAGAAACATTAAAGTGAAAAACAGAAGATGTTTTAACACGATTCGCGGTCTTCTGTTTCTGGCAGCTGATAGTCGAAACTTTGCCACCAACCCTTCCCAGCCACTATACAGTCACTGATAGTTTCCTTTCTCACAGTCAGTAGTGGCATGACTTTCTTAGATGACGTTCATTTCTTCACGCTGATTTCCTATATGATGGTCCACAAATGTATTTTCCTTTGTGTTCTCAAAGGAAGGCGTTCAAGTTTCCTGTATATAAAGGCTTTCTCTGCGAGTCGGTAGACAGCCGGTTGAGAAAATCTTCCAAAGAGGCAAAAGTAAGACCTTGCGAAATGATGGCTTGCTATCTCTTTTTGACACATACCGTTTTGGAAAATACTGAATAGACTTCAAAACTACATGTGCCCTAGTGGACCAAACCAAAAGGTTTGACTTACCAAGTATAACTTATTGATTGTCAAACGTGTATCTGTTACGTCCGGTTGAACGTGCAAAACTTAAGGAGTCGGTAGTAACTAGGACAAAAGCAGGCATGATTTTAGTTGAAGAGAAATCACAGCTGATTGTCTTTTAATTTCGACTAAAATCATATTCTCTATAGCGAGGCACAGAGAATACAGTGAACTAGCCCTCTAGTTATGCACAGCAACGCCAGAAATGAGTCCTCATCCATCAGTGTCACAAGTGCTTAGCTGGGCTAAAAAGCAGAATATATGAGTCAAAGTTTCAATCAAGCTGAATATTGATATTTTCAAGGGATGCACTACTCACCCAAACGTAAAATTCAGAAGGCAAATCCTGCATATCTACTTTCACCGACGTCGTTGACTTGGCGCCAGTTTCGGACGTTTCTGATAACTCTATCTGAGGCTTGGGAAACGCTACGTTGCCTGTCACGAGGGGGAACAGGATGTACGAGAATTCGGCGCCTTCTTTCGGGTGAACTTTCAAGTTATTCTGGAAGTTTTGAAGAAAAGATTTTAAACGTTCTCGATTGATGGATAGTGTCTTTAGGGGATAAATTTTCAACCTTCTTTGGGCCAGCGTTCATGAACGTCTCAGTAGAATCCATCGTGATGACCAGATCGAGCACACGCGATTCACAATTTTCTAGCCTATAAGACAAAAGGAATGGAGTTCGTAGTACTGGCCTCCAACCTGCGGATGGCACATCAGCATGAAGGTATAAAGACCAATCTGCGAGTGGCATAGCAATAGACGGGACTTCAAAGTTGGTAAGGTAAAGGTCGGAATAATCATCCCTGAAAGCAAAACAAAACGGATTGGAGTAAACGTGTTGTATCATAACAGCTTGTAGCGGTCAAAGCCTACCTTTGCCGATGCCACTTGACGGAAACAACACCAGCAAGTGTCCCGTCGTATTTACTGGCATTTAATAGAAACTGAAATTCTGCTTCTTCTTGGTACTCCAGCACTACTCCATCCCCAATCTGGTCGTCTAAAAAGGATGGGGAGTTTAAGTGAGGATTCTGAAACAAGAGTACAACCTGAATCAATGAATTATATGAAGCTGCATCAAGCAGGACCAAGACGAAACTTACAGATGAGACGAAGTCCAAATGATTCAGGACAAGTGGAAGCTCGACATTATTCTTTAACTTTGTGATAAGCATGAATTTATAACCGGGAGCTGGAGTGACTCCTTGTATAACGTTTGCATGAGAATTCAGTAAAGTTTGAGATATTTTCAGGGGGTGAAGAACTTCAATACTTTCTTCGAATTTCACAGCCATACTTTGGTTACTCGTGTCGAAGTATTTACTCTGAAAGCAAACAGAGATTCTTTTTCAGAATCAATAAAAGTTAGGTACTGCATCACTCCACTTCATTGTTACCTCAATGATGAACTTGATTTCTTGATCTGCTGGATTTACAGTTCTGAAGTAAACTATGTGTTCCATGTCGCAACCGGCAATTAGCTTTTCAACCTTCTTAGTGCACTGTTTTTGACCAGTCGATAGTTTTGAGTGAGGTTCAAAAGTAACGATGACACCTGTGCATTATCCAAAATCAGCGTTATCACGCGTTCGTATATTTACACTGATTTTGTTTATAGAGGACCTTACTTTGAGGATCTTGACCGACCACTTGGTACGAGAATTGCATCTTGCTGCAATCGAAGGATTCCCTATTTGTCCAACGTATGCTCATGCAATACCATTCCTGCAGCAAAGCGGCTTTTTCTCGTTTCACTTTCGCTTCTAGCTTTGGTACAATTGCCTCAAGCTTTATAAATGCAAGGCCTCTCTTAGAAACATCTGCTGCACTGACCCAGTCTACGGAGGGGATGCCTGTTGTACTGTGCAAGAACACACATCGTGTTTCCGATCCAATCCCGACAAAGGCACTGATAACCTAAAACAAAGTGCAGCGCAAGTATTATATTTTTCATCTCGTTAAGCTTATGTAAGGATTGCCTTCTAAGATTAGTGTACCTGTAGCATCTTTCCTGCGTCTCTAGAAAGTATTTTGATGTTTAGTTCTACACTTGTTTCTGTTCCAGGTTGCAAAAATGTAGCACAAGATTTTTCCAAGCCATTATACTCGGCAATACTGCATCGGGCAATTCCTACTTTGCTGATAGTTAGTTCTCGGTTGGATTTGTTCCTGGAACAAAAAATAGCACATACAGTCAAAGCATTTGACGAAACAGCAACTTGTGAAAGGCAGTGCTGCAAACCTGATATTGAACTTTAAAGTTGCTTGGTTGTGAACACATTCCGAGGAAAACGCGGTAGTAAAATCCAGAAACGAGTTCTCAAACGCCTCGACCCTCACAATGATTGGTTCTTGGAGGTTCGCATTCCAATTGCCAAGATTAACGTCAACGCTTCGTGCCGAATCCGGCAGTTTCCCTTGGATTACAGCTTCGAAATCGTTCCATAGGTGTTCGGCAGCCTCCGACTCTTGAACAATGTCTGTCATTAACAGGATGACAACAAAGTATACAAAACTTCCGACATCTCCTTCTCTTAAAGCGGCATTCATTCCTAGTTCTCCAAGGGACGATAGAATATTTTGCCATTTTGAATAGCAAATCTCCCGTAGTACATGACTGATGAGCATCACAGTATTTTTATAATCTCGAGACGCGAAAAACTCTTTCGCCATAGCCGCCACTAAAAGTTTAAAAATTCAAATTAGTTCAAACTACTGGCTAAATTCCGTTTTGATCTCGAAAAAATAGTAAGCACCATCACTCACTTAGCTCGCATCTCGTTCGTCTCCGGACAACTGCTTTGCAAAAATCTGATGCGACTCCTAGATGATTGACGATAAGTGCCTAAAAACGTTTTCAATTAGATGATATTTGAACACCACCAGGTAGGATGTAGCAATTGGTACTTACACTATGGTTCACACATGATTCCAAATGCTGAAGCATAGCTACTACTGATGGATCTTCTACAACGAAAACATTTTCTAAACTGAAACTGTCTTGTCGCCAAGGCCTTTGGCCAAGATAAAGTAGAGAAAGGTCTTTCTTGAACCCTAACAACTCCGCTGGCCATCCAGTTAAGTTCTGCAACGGAATAAGTGTGTTAGCATACTTCTTCATAAATTTCGAGTATTCTGGTTTAGTCTTACAAAATTCAGGGCTATTTGTTTGCGTTTCGCCGCATAACGCGCTGCATCTAAGAAATAGCCCACAGGATCCGGGAATGTAGCACCTGCTTTGTAGTGTAGCTTCAATAAATCTCCAAACAAGTGATATCTGTAATAAAAACACACTATTAGAAATTACAAGCTTCGCATCCACGGACGGAATTCTGTTTCCTGTTTTGTTTCTTACTGATGCTCCAGCCACGCATAATGTTCAAATTTTAATGACTCGTTTCCTTCCAGCTTGTAAAAAGCGCGAATAATTTTCTCAAACTGAGATTTGGCCTCTTTGGGGTTCCCATTCAGAACGTACAACCTACAGATCCTGTACATTAGCACCGACGCTATCACCTTCAATTGCTGGATATTGGCCTCCGTGACTTTTATGTTCAATAAAGCTTCACTTGCAGCTTGATAATGCCTGTGAATTAGTACATTACATTCCAACGTTCAGAACACAACTATACATCAAGTAAGAAACTTACTCAAGGGCATCCAGGTCTGAGCGTATTTCTTGGAAGAAAGCAATCTTGAAGTTGTATCGAACAATTAACGGAGTCTGGACAGCTTTTTCTTTCATGATTTTGAGTCTTTTGACACGTGCTTTATAGAACATCTCTGACTCGTATTCAAGTCTGTAAAGCAAAAACCATTATAAAAGTAATCTACTGCTCTGTAAAAAAATACATACAAATGAAGTTAGCTTGTGACTACTTACCTTTGCAGGCACATGTGAATCTTGTCTAGATGACCACTGTGCAGCACATACAAAAACTTTGGAAGGATATCAGCAGAAGCGCAAAATGCAGAAGCTTTTTCACTAGATAAATCTTCGATACCCGGCGACTTAATTAACATCACCAGTACTTGCGTACCGTACGGGTTGACTTGAGTCCTACAAGTAAATCAGAATGTAGATAAGCGGCAGTGACTAGCTTACAGTATCAGGATCAGGACGAATACAGCTTAGCTACATTTCATACTTGAGTGCTTTTATCCTCTGTGCACATTCAACTTTCCGGACGTTCCATTCCGCGCTGGTCCAGTTGTAATCAAAGAAGATTATAGCCACACATGGAATCTGATCTAGATGCTTCTCAACCCATGTGGTCTTCAAGATTCCTTCAGGCTTAGCAAGTTCCACATCCGAGCTCTAGAAACAGTTGAAAATTATTCCTACTACCATAGCATTTCAAAAATAGCCTTTCAGCTTCGTATTTTGATGTACCTTTAGTTTCTTCGAATGGAAAGGATGGTCATATGGGACAACTTTGAACTGCGGTTTGATGTTCTTCGTTACATTTTGCAATGTTAATGTTTCAAGAACGTCTCGGTGACTAGTGGTATCCAACCCGACAAGATAGATAACTGGGTGGAAACTCCCGAGTAGATTTGAAGGGAGTTTAAATGGGCAATACCAGCTTGGGATGGAACTGTCGACTTCGCCGCTAGCCATGGTTCAAAAGAGTTTGAGCGCGTTTTTCACAAAATCTAAACTCGTTAAAGACTTACGCACTAAAGCAAAAAGATCCACATAATATCACAGTTCGAAATTTTATGAAAACCTCAACAAAATGTATATATTTTTTAGTAAAAGTTTTGTGTTTTGACTTTGACAACACAGATGATTTCAAAAACCCAAACAATCACGCGCTTTTACAGCCAAAACTAGATATCCTTGCTTTTGGCTGCTTTAAAGCCCAGGCCCAATGTAAACAAGGCGCGATTCTCTCGGAGAAATAATATTTATCGAACAACTGATCCAGTCAACGGTACATTTGATTTCCTTTGATACTGCTTAATACCTGTTAGTGACTCATCGATGGAAAATTCAGCAAAATCTTGACGGCTTGCATCTATCAAGTTCCAAATTGTTTGAAAGGTAAAGTTAGTTGTGCTAGACTCCTGTACAAACATCCGTTGAATAATTCAAAAAGCGGTTGTATATACGGGATATCACATATGGATTTTAACTGTATATAATTTTTGATTTTAGATTTAGAGATTTCTCAAGATCAGAAGCTACAATGGAAGACTCCAGCAAGAAAAATGTTGTCGATTCCGTCCATCGGCGCTTCCGAGCCGTTTACGAAAAAACTGAAACTCCTGCCACGTCAAGTGAACCTGTACTTAAGGGATTCAAGACGACAAACATCATCGCATCAACTTCAGCCCAGTCCAGCCCTGCTTTAAGTCACAAAAGTAACGATTCGAGTTCTTCAAAGACATTCCTAATTGGCCAAAAGAACGGGAAGGTGGACAACAATCCCTTACTTCCATCCAAAGATGTCAACAATGCCGGCGGCGGGGGTGGGAAAACCAAGTCAGGAAATTGTTGTTCCTTCAGTTAAAAGGATCCACGACGCTTTTGGTCCCGCATAAGAAGGAGATAGCACATAGCCATATTTTGGAGACTAACCTCAGTGACAGACCAACTAAAGCAAGTACAAGAAGAAAGAAAAAGAAGATGTGATCTGAGAGAGAGCATTTGCTGATAATTTCTGAAAACGGTGATTAATCTAAGTCTAGTGTTCTCATTGTCAAATAGGTTGGAGTCAGCATGTAGTCTGATGCCTTTATAACTTAAGTGGTACTTTAGCTTTCGTTCCAGTTAGAATATTTATCAACAGACTGAAGGAAATCATCCGACAATCTGTTCTGTCCTACTTGTATTCAGCATTATCTGTTAAGCACTGCTTGAATAATGTCAACTTATTTTTCCCTGCATGTTGCCAAACTTGTATTCGTAATCTGGTATACGTAATTCAATAAAAAATTGAACTTGTTGATATGTACGTCAAGTCATTTATGTAGTGAGGCTAAAAGTTACGATAGTTGAAAATTTGTCACAATCCGCACTACCATATTTAAAGTCCCGCCACCGGTTTAGCATAGTTGGCATTGCTTTCCCTGCATTTTTCACCTCAGAACTCTGCGTTTACATTGTACCCAGTGACTGACTAACTTAAAAGTATGCTTTTCTCCCGTCAGTTCGTACATGCCACAACTCGAAGAAAGAATTCTTCTCTCGTTTCGAAAACGGTTTTTGCAATGTAAAACACATAAGGGAAAGTAGTCTCTCAAGGTCACTCATTTTGGTTTCTTGATATGTTCGATTGACACTTTTCATTAAATAACGTTGACGGCTTTAAAAAACCCTTGATCATGTGGTATAGCTGTTAGCCTGTTTTTCAGAAATTGAACAAATTGCACACAAAACCTAAACCTTCATCTCACTGTGAGCAAAAATTAAAGCTTCAGGTATTAAACTTACGGCATAAATGGAGCATATGTATGCTTGTCAGTGAAAAGCTACAACGACAGTCCTGCAGAAAAATATGCACTGACTTCAGCTGTCCGCACTTCAAAATATTCTCCTCAATAAACGTCCTCATGCACTTTTAAAATCCACGTGACAATGTACAATTAAAACATCGATTTTGCTTCATTAGAAACATGCTTAGGACAAGCTGAAAGTCAAGCACTGAATTAACTAGCAAAATGAAATAATTGCTATGCTGTGAAGTTCCGAAATTACATGCATTTAAAAGCTTGCAAAATGTATATAGGCTTGAAGTTTGAAGGTGACCTCGCGATTCGTCAGTTTATTTCTTTTAACTTCCAAGTGGGATGGCTGGGATTATTGGTTGAATGCCCAGTAAAAACTTGTGATTGCGTATTATTGCATATGGACCATATTCCAGAAAGAGGAATTTAGACATGGGAAACCGACTCGACAATTTATGAAGCAGAAGGAATTTTTAGTTGGGGAATACTTGATTGTAAGAAGTATTTTTTGGTCAGGAAAAGGGATCGTTATAAAAATCATACGGGCATAAAAATGCAAAAAAAGTACCTCAAACTCGTCATTTAGGGTTTCTGCATTCCACGAATAAGTTCATGACAAGCTGAATATCAAGCGCTCAACGTGACAAGAAAAATAAAATAATTGCTACCCTGTGAGTTTTGAAAATTACATTCATTAGAAGCTTATGCAAAATCCAAAATACCCGGGAAAGGCTGGCAAGGTGACCTCAAGTTTAGTCAGTTTCCACGTGTCCTTTGGTGAATGGGTTTAGTTGTCGAAAACTGATTGCTAGGAGGGAAGTTGCTGAAAGTTAAAAGTTCAAATCCGCAAGTCATACAGGGGATGAAATATTTTCCGCTCCTGGGGGTGCATTGTTTCGGTTTTTACGTCTGTACCTAGTGATACTTCAAAAACTTTCCGAATACTTATTTGAGAGCAGGTCTCGAGCTACAATGTAGATTATGTTGACCTTTGCGGAATGCTTTTTGTTGTTGATAAAATTTTAGGGCTGTGGTCTTCAGCTCTTGTATAGTCATTCCTTATACGGTAAAACCATAATCGTGGTGTACACATCAAAAGTATAAGTCTTTACAAATTATGGCGAGGAAGCTAGATATATTCAAGGCTGACATGCCTGCAAAATCTGTCAAAATCTTGCTTGTGGGAACTTCAGAAGCGCCGGGCGTCATGACGACTTCTGACTCAGAAATAGAAATGCAGACCATCGATCGTCCGCAGTCGCCAGCGCCATCTGCTCTTCCTGTTCGACAATACCACCTTTTCGATCGCATCGTCGAACAATACTTGAAGTACCTGCGTGTCGTCTGCAAATTGGGGGCCTTGCCATTCGAAGTTGACGTGGAAAATCGACAGGTTTTCCCGACCAAGTCAACGATTCGTTGGTACTTGTTCTATTTCATCCGCTTCGCATGCCTTGTCAAAGGACTTTACGTCGCTGTGACACTAATTGCGTCGCTGCTGAATCCAGATTGGCTCCAAGTTCTCCATTTGTCGCTTCATGTTGGAATGACCTTCATTACGATTGCGTTTCCGCTGTACACCTTTCGGCCGAAAGCTCTTCGTTTAAGCACTGTAATTCTGAATGCAGCGCTGGAAAAGCGCGACCGTGTCAAGTCCGTCTCTCGCCAGCAGCTCATCGCGGCAGTTGCGCCGATCGGAATAACAATGATTGGAGGGATTCTTTCACTCGTTTTCCCGCTTCTGACAACAATTCTGTACCAGTTCGGAACACTGCTGAAGGCTGCTGCCACTGAATGGGAACCGGAACCGCTTACTTTCGGCCTATTGCGGGTAGCTGCGTATGGTCTGGATGCATTTCCAATTCTTTGGATCACCGTCGGTATTGTTGAAAGTGTAATGTCTCAAGTTTTGATCCTGGAAGTTTTGCATTCTTGGTGCGACGGCTTGCAAAACAAGACAAACAGGTCGGTTTTTGTGTTTTAACTCACAAAATTTTGACTTGAAGCCATTTTATTCCTTTTCAAGGTCTAGTCTGGGCGATTGCAACGGTGAAATGGTGAACATACAAATCATCATTGTATTCTTCAATCATATTTACAAGGAAGAGGTCTTTTTGAACAAATTATGCTGTCTCAGCACTGGTATTTTGGGGTTTGTATTGGTCTTCCGGTACGGCTTCAGCGACCATTTCATCCTGGGCGTCGTCAATTTATATGTGGGAATCGTGTGCTTCATGCTTTACCCATTAATTTTCGAGAAGGCAGCTCTAATTTCTGGCAGCATGAGAAAGGCGAAAAAAAGTCTTTTGATGGCCACTGCAGATCTCGAAGACGAAACGGAACGCGCCTTCTGGCGACGAAGAATTAAAGCAATCCAGGTCGCTTACATAATGTGTGGTCCAAGACCCGTTGAACGCGAATCTCTTCCGCTCTTCTACGAGTTTTTCGTTTCGACCTTCATAGACGTTTTGCTGACGGCGTGAACTTCCCTAGTAATTACATAGAACTTTAATGCTAAGTTAATTCACAGGTACGAGCATGTTTTCAAAAGATGGTTCTCATTGTAGAGTAATGATTGAAGTTGCGAATAAACATACGTGTGAATTTCATCGCTTTTAGCCTTGAGGACACCAATTAACGCTTCAATGTTCGTCCTCGCCATAAATACATATTGCACCGGGTTTTTCCATTTTTAATGCTAGCATTCATGACACGCTAAAACTCAAACGCTTGAAAATGGCAAGAAAAATAAAACGCAAGGCGTCAAACCTAGGCTATACCTGTAACATTTGATTCTACATGTTGTTACTATGGCATTTATTATGTTCCCATGATTTTCAAAAACGTTAGTATGTGCGTGAGTGTAAACCAACGGGTACCTTTTCATGTCCATTTGACAACTTTGGGGACAAAAAATCAAAAAACGAAGAGTCTCTGGCACAACTACAAGAACGCCCCGTCACACCCCGCGTTCTTGTAGTTGTGCAAGAGCCTGCAAGAGCCCCAGTCACACCCCGAAGAATGAAAGTCAAACTCCGCGGAATAGAAGTCAAAATCCGCGGAATGAAAGCCCCACTCCGAATGTTTTCATTCCGCGGAATGAAAAACACATTCCGTCGAATAAAAACAATCCGCGGAATAGAAACATTCTGCGGAATAAAAACATTCCGCATAATAGAAACATTCCGCGGAATAAAAACATTCTGCGGAATAAAAACATTCCGCATAATAGAAACATTCCGCGGAACAAAAACATTCCGCGGAATAAAAACATTCCGCATAATAAAAACATTCCGCATAATAAAAACATTCCGCGGAACAAAAACATTCCGCGGAATAAAAACATTGCGCGGAATAAAAACAATCCGCGGAATGAAAGTCACACCCCGAAGAATGAAAGTCAAACTCCGCGGAATGAAAGTCCCACTCCGAATGTTTTTATTCCGCGAAATAAAAACATTCCGCGGAATAAAAACATTACGCGGAATAAAATCAATCCGCGGAATGAAAGTCAAAGTCCGCGGAATGAAGGTCAAACTCCGCGGAATGAAAGTCACACCCCGAAGAATGAAAGTCAAACTCCGCTGAATGAAAGTCCCACTCCGAATGTTTTTATTCCGCGAAATAAAAACATTCCGCGGAATAAAAACATTCCGCAGAATAAAAACATTACGCGGAATAAAATCAATCCGCGGAATGAAAGTCAAAGTCCGCGGAATGAAGGTCAAACTCCGCCGAATGAAAGTCACACCCCGAAGAATGAAAGTCAAAGTCCGCGGAATGAAAGTCACAATTAGCGGAATGAAAAAACATTCCGCGGAATAAAAACATTCCGCAGAATGAAAACATTCCGCGGAATAAAAACAATCGGCGGAATAAAAACATTCCGCGGAATAAAAACAATCCGCGGAATAAAAAACATTCCGCGGAATAAAAACATTCCGCGGAATAAAAACAATCCGCGGAATAAAAGCCTTACGCGGAGTGAAAGTCAAAGTC
>JAQGBJ010002408.1:0-16661 GCA_034698345.1 Sphaeridia pumilis
AGGTATGCGCGAGGGTTGCCGTGATTGGCTCGGCATTGTGGGTCCTGTCAGGGTTGGTGAATGAGTGAGTGAAGTGATGGTCGGGTGAAAACGTTAAGTATGCCAAGCCAAGAGGCAAGTGAGAGCGAGCGGCCCAAGAGAAACACGTGTGTTGTGTGCGTCCAAGTTTGGGAATGCTTTCTTTTCGTTGTGGATGGACCTTTTAGTTACAAGTTTGTTTGCGCTGCTTCAAAAGTGTGTGGTGGTGGTGCTGCTGCTGCAACTGATCCAACTTCCTAGCGTTTCGCTAGGGTAGAAGATCCTTCCACAAACTACGTTGCCAGTGAAGCTGAGAATGATTCGTAACCCTTTGAACAGCCATAAAAAAACTTAGTGCATCTACTGAAAACTGAATTTCGCGCACCTAACGTCAGTGTTGAAAAAATATCGATTGTTGTTAGAGATGGGCTCTCGCGCGGCGAATTTTGAAACAGTGGTCTCGGAATCTGAATCTTGATTCCGAATCTGAATCTTTGGCAAGATTCAGACCAAGAATTCTGGGTGTGATTCCAGATTAAGATTCTGCAGAGACGTGAATCTCATGAGAGATCCTCGATTCATTTTCCGAGATTCTGATTCAGATTCTACTCAAGATTCATGGAATCTGGAATCTGGTGTGTTATTTTCATGGCATTATTGAACTCATTTCAATACCATTTTCTGGTAGACTCATATGCCATAAAACAATGAGCACCGAAACAAAACTCATGTTCAAACTGTCCGCGCGTTCCAAACCTCTACTTTTAATTGAGATCGTTAAAAACCTACCATTGATAGAAATAATAATCTATACGAATTGCAATTAAAACAGTCTGGGATGGGAACAAAAAACTGACGGTTTAGCACGAGAGGTATGGGGATTCAAGATTCAGAATCTGGTATTTTGTGATTCTCGCAAAATTTTTGGAATCTGAAGTAGAATCTCGACACCCAAAATGAATCTGAATCTTGAGATTCACGTATCTGAGATCCCGAATCTGAATATGACTAAAGATTACGATTGCAAAAGCACTAAATTGAAAATGCAATCAGAATCTGTAAATACGAACGGGCGTTTATGCGGGTGCCTCAAGGCTATGTGATGAATCTCTAACACCGCCGATATGATATAAAGGACAGAGAATGAGGAAAAGAAGGAGATTTTCTCAAGTATTCTAAACAAGGGCAGATGGAAAGTAATTAAATTACAGAATGGATAGTTTTAAAAATAGTATATATCCAGCATTGCCTACAAACAAATTCAGACACATGCTCGCGCCTCATTGTCCATTATAAGATGCAATGTTTGGAAGTACATTATTGCGTGTACACCTTTGTGCAGAAGAAGCGCGCAACATGAACGGTGATAGCAGCAAAGCAACAGTCGCTCGACAGCAATTCTACAAACGTTTACAGTTCTGTTAATATGGACGAATATGAGAAAACAACACACTTCTACAAGAGGATTGAGCCTTGCAGTATGCCGTTCTACTACTGATACTGACCAAATGAGAATGAAGCTCATTTGCCAATTTCCATATCAATTGCAAAGAAATGCAAATGCTGCTTCAGTCGTAACCTTCGTGGCACTTTTATAACAACAGCATGTAACCAGCTAAAACGTTGGGCCACATTCCAATCAAACAGCCTGCATTTACATACATGGGGACATCAACGCGCTAGGTGAGAATTATAGCTTTTAATTTCTTTTTTATTGCTTGCTAGCGTCAAATTACATTTACTATGAACGAACAACCAACAGTCCTCTCACCCTAACTTCGTCATAATAGGATATTTTGTAGGAGGTGATTGTCTGAAATGACTCGACACTGTGGACATCTGATACGAAATCGCTCAAGAGCTTGCCAACTACACGATTCCAACAAGAGACAAGTGCATTTTAGCCATGAACAGGAACACGAAAATGGCATTGGGGAAAGAGCTTTCCTCCAAGAGACATCAAAATGTATACAAAAAGCAAGTCCAAGCCCGCCAAAGAAAAGCCCAGAATTCCTGGGCGAGTTCCCGAGGCGCCGACTTCGGATTTTCTGGCAGCAGTGAGAAACCTTGATATTCAAACTACTGAAACCGCGAGTGTGAGTTCAATCAGCGTTTCAACCCTGGGTAGCGTCCTTGATGCTGTTCATCACACCTCATCATCAAGACAGAACGACCCGGACATCCGACATTTACCGACAGGGACCAACCTGGAACCAACAAGACCCAAAGCCAGCTCCAATTTCACCAAAGCATGCGGAAGCTTTCCTCAAATTGTTCCTCGGAATTCAAAGGAGATTCCAACAACAAATTCATCAACAGCTGCTCCTAAACAGGAACAACGGAACTTGATGCACGCTAAAAGTGCTACGTCAGACTCGACATCAGATCAAGCAAAACGACGAGAACTGGTCGAAGAACGAAGTTTTGGGGGACGTGATTGCACTTCGACGACCCAGCTGGAAATTGAAAATGATCGCCAGCGTGCCTACACTCGTCAGAGACAAGCTGACAGGAACTCAATGGCCTTGTTCTACTCGGAATCAAGTTCACGCTTGGCTACATCCGAGAAATTGCACTCAGATGAGAAGAACGCCCGAAAAGAACGGGAAAGATCAGAGTTTCAAGATATGATCGATCGTGAAATTCGCAAATCTAAGCAACCCACTCAGCCGACATGGGAGTGGGAACCATTAGAGAACGCAATGCCTCGTTGGCTGGACAGATTCAAAACACCAGAAGATAAAGCAAGAGAGCTTGTCCCTCCGCCAGATGTGACCGTCCAGAGCACGGCTTGCCAGACGTTGGATTTCGATCATCCAGTCGCTGCTCAGTCTCATTCAGCTCGAACAGTAGAAAGAACCAAAGCACCACGTAAGCAAAGCTTGAAATCAGCTACTGAAGTCTACGAATTTGAAGAAGTCCTGGAAAAGCCAGAAATAGGTGATTGTTAAGATAACATCTTTTTGAAGTCAGCCACATGGTTTTACACCGTCATTAATGTTCCAATATTTCCAGGTTTGCCCAAGGCCCAGGAGCTTGTAATGGTCAAGGGGCGAGCTGTCAACTTGAACTGCTTTCACAAGAACCAGAATCTTTCCGATGCAGTTGTCGACTCTTACTTGGATGTGTTGAGTGCCAAAACAGCATTGAAGCTGGAAGACGGTGGCATTAGAATTCTAAGCGACCGATTGCTGAGGAAGGTTGCCACTAGAAAAGTAAGAATCACAGGCGACGGCGAAACCTCCATGGAAACTCAGGAAGGTTGGCGGCTACACGACAGTGCGCGCGCCCTCTGTGGGACGGTCGAAAATTTAAAAGTCGGAATTTGTCGCAGCGGGAACAAAACCGTCGCTTATTCCATTGATCAAGAGTGAGTTGCGTTATTTTTGCACAAAAGTAACTATTACGCTTTGTTAATGATTTTATATTCTTCTGTAGGATCAACGAAGTGCATGTCTATGGGAAGAAACTCGAAGCTACGTTTCAAGAAGGATTCAATCTTCTCGCGAAATCCTTGCCGGAGGGCTGCAATGTCAAATATCAGAATAGGACATTCGAAAATGACCGAGGTTAGTTCTTTTCACTTGTTGTAGATAGCCTTTCAAGATGTCTTTTTTAACTTTCAATGCCTTTCCAGAAGAAGAGAGCAGCGTCGCCGCCCTCTATGAAATCGAAAAACTTGTGACAGGGAAGAGCCCGGCAGGAGTTAGTCGTCTCAAGGATTACCGTCAAAAACTAAAATGGAGCCTCATGGATAACATAGGTTTGGGAAATTTCTGTCGACTATTTGGCAAAATTCATCAAGCTCATCTGAAACTTTAATATGATTTCAGAAGAAGATGTTCCAATGCTTCTAACTTCCAAGAAAGAGTCTACTAAGATTCTTCAGGCGCTTCAGGATGCCAAACTCAAGGAACTTGCTGCTGCCAAGTCATGGGAGGCGCTATTCACCGCTGTTCCTGAGATGAAGAAACTGGGAAACGTAATAGTTTGCAACCACTGCCCCACCAAGAAAGGTCTGACAGAATCAGCAAGGATACGCTATCAACCATGAAGGGGAAGATCAGAACTCATATAACGGCTAAAGACCACATCAAAGCCATCGGTATAGCTGACTACGTCCCACCGGAGCAAACGAGAGGGAAAGTTAAGAATCTGGAAGGTTTACTTGTGGAATACCCCACGTTTGCCGTGAGTCAGAACGGAGAAAGCGTTTATTGCGAGCCTTGCCAAACCATGAAGAAAGGTGCCTACACATTGGAAGATGGTCGTGAGACCACCGGTCAAGCCCTGAATACGCTGAAGAAGATGATAAAGGTGCACCTCGAAACACCTAGTCACGTAGCAGCGGCATCTGGATCCGCATCCGTTCAAGATCATGAAGCCGGGATGATTGCAGCTAGGAACGTTCTGTCGTCGGTGTGGTCTGGAAAAGGGTATCAAGATTTCGAAAAACGAATGGCTGCTGATGCTGCAAAAAATTCAGCAGTCGGCGAAATCAATCATTCTTCTGCATTTGCATCTTCACTCACCGCCCACATGGCTGCTGCTACCATTGAAGCCTTCGAAGCCCAAGTACATGAGCCGCTGCCAGGGACCGGCATGTTACCTCACACTTCAATCACCGGCGACAAGGGCACCATTAATAACACTACGTACCATTTAATTGCCCAAGTCATGCCACATGATGGTGAACTCAGAAGCTATGTGACAGATGTCGTTAAGTCAACCGATGGCCGAGGAGAGGCTATGGCCACTGAGCACAAACAAGCTCTTGGACAATTCTACGACGAGGAAGAAGTCAAAGACGTGCTTTCAGGAGGTTGCTTCGATGGCGCAATGTTTCATTGCCATGTACCGGAACACCTTATGGATATGTTAGGAATCCCAATATCGAAGCGAGAAAGCTTAACTTTTATTCATGACCCAGCTCATAGGCTTGGTGAGTATCCACTGTTTCTTGGAAGCCACAATTTTCTTCTTTTATGACCATCAATTTCATGTTTTTTTGAAATTTCAGAACTTGCAGCGAAGGACTCAAGAGACCAACCGAGAGGTCTTGATACCATTGGCATCCCATGGATCAAAGAAAACTTTGACGTGCACAGCACCATCAGCGCAAAATTTCGTAAGTCTGGCAAATCCATGGAAGCTTTGCGTTGCCTCCGGAACGCCCTACGTAATTCGGGAGAGGATGTGGGAACCTTGAAAAAATTTCAAACAACATCCACTACACGTTTCGCTGCTCACTTGGTCAGGTCTCACTCTGCAACGTATGACAATTATCAGGTCCTCTTCAAATACTTCGAAAACACGAAAGATCCTGAGGTACTTCCGCTGCTCACTGCAAACTTTTGCGTCAGAATGTGCCTACTTAGGGACGTTTACACTTTGATTGGAAACGCCTCGATCGAGCTTCAAAAAGTCCATACAACACCATGGAAGAAATCAAGAACAATGCACCAACTGGCGGATGATTTGAAAGGAATTGAAAGCGCTTTGGGCTCAGAAGTGTTTCGTCCAACTAATTCCCAGCTGCCCAGCTTTAACGAATGCAGTTCCGAAATGCTGGCTTACAATTCGTTCAAAGGTCAGCCGGTTCGAGGCGTAGCTCGCGGACGTACCCGAGGTCAAGCTGCATCTTCGAAGCTACTGACAGCAAGCGAAGTTCTAACAGGGGCCCGCAGAGACGCCGCTGAATACGCGAAGAAGTTGCGCTCATGTGTGGAGTCGAGGACGAAGGTTGAGGAAGAAAAGCCAGGTTGGCGAATTGTTGAAACTGCTGCGAGAGTTTTATCTTTTGAAGCTATGGAGGAAGAGACCTCTGCTGGAGATGTAGCTGAACTATATCGCCTGGCAACCAGTTCGGGAATTCTGGTAGCTTGCAGTTCGGAGACGTTTGCAGACGAGCACCAGAAATTTGTGGAGGAGACTAAAGCAGCTCGCGACGCTGATGAAGAGCTTGAAGAAGCAACGTTTCTCGTTAAAAGATTGACTGACGGTGTGAGCTCAACACCCAATGTGAATCGTGTTGTGTCAGCTGTCATTTCCAAAAATACAGTAGAAACGGTTTGTGAAAGTGTTTTTTCAAGAATGAAGGTTATCTTGGACGGAAGACCAAACTTGAGTGTAGAAAACCTCAAAAACGAAATCATTCTTTGGCACCAAGGGCCAAACCCCAATTCGGCAACTGAAAGCGATCCTCTGTTAAAGGAAGCGCTGAATAGACAGTTCAAGGGCTCACATTGGCACTTCCACCGCACTTCAGGAGGCTCACACTCTTTGAAAAATTTCACTGTGTCCCAAGTAGTTGACAGAGAGTTGAAGCCCAAAGGGAAAGTTAATTTCGGGGTTTTCAGTAAGAGAAATTGAATTTTGGAGTTTTTGGTTTTGCGGTATTAATAATGTTATTTCTACTCTTATCTATTTCTCAAGCGAGTTCTTTTTACTGCTAATGAATATTCGGATGTAATGAGCTATTGTACACTGAAATAAATACATGTGTTATTTCACCTCTGAATGTTTAATGGGACAAAAGTGTGTGAGCGTTTTGGTATGCATCACGTTCGGATGCTCCAAAGCGTTCGGGCGCTAGAGAACTTCGAAGAAACTAATCTGTAGGCCACTTTGCAGGCTCACTCTGGGTACCAGAAACCATCTAAAATCGTCATTTTTCGACGCAGACAGGTTAATTAGGTGCCTGGCTATCTCTTAGGACCATCTTTGATTCATCGATATTTTTCGGTAGAATCGTTCCAGAAACTCGTTGAAGCTACTCACCACGATTGTTGTGCTCTAAAAACTGGCGCTCAGGCACACTTCTACGGCAAATATAATTTCGTTACTATTCGAAGTGGAGCGCGCAGAATTTCAAAATTCAGTATTTGCACTAACTTTTTTCATGGCTGCCTTTGAAGCCCACAGCTGTTTCAGCAGCCCAAAGCTTTTGCTGTTTCGTGTCTTTTGTGACCATTCCCCAAGAATGATGGATGGATTTTCTATGAGGCAGGAAAAACGTCGGCGGCGCATAGGGGTGGGCCTTATGGAATCAAACGAGAGGATAGCGAGAATTGCAGCCATGTAACCTTGTGGCATATTACGGTTTCAAGAGAAGGTCCATGACGTACAGCATTTGGGCTCGCCTTTAACTCATGGATGGGCCACATTTTAATTATATACAAAGTTCTACACGGTTGGCTAAAATTGTAAAAAGAGAAAAGTTTCTCCGAGAGCAGCAGAGGGTTGACAGCGCTCTTCAAAAAGCTGACGTTTTGAAGTTTTCCTGCTCTGGAAAGATTGCCTCTGCTGAAAAAGGAGCCGAGTTTGTATATAGTAGATGAAAAACAGGTTTTTCGAGACGGCTCTCACGTAATAGGTTCGCTTGGATAACTTTTACCTTTGAGCGGACAAGTTGAAAGGGATTCTGAAATCTTCAACGTCCAAAGAAGCATGTATATACGATATCGTGGTGGTTTAAAAAGCAGATTTTGTTTTGGTCTGGACCGAAATGATATTTGACAAGCATCAGTTGAAGGGACGCCAACGGGTCCAAGGTGCCCGGGAAAAGGCAGTGGCAAACGGCGGCGGACGAGACGACTGACTGCCACAATATATGAATTCCTGATAGAGTTTGAAAAGAGTGAGAGAAGCCGAGTGAATACAATTTCCACTTCTCACCATTAATCTTTTTTGAAAGACTGTCTCCCGAAACTGTATAGTGTATTTTGAGGGCTGCCGCAATGGTGGAGGCTGTATCGCCCGATGCTGGAAGTGGCTTCTGTTATCCGTGGCTTGAGTTGGTAAGCGGGCAGCTGTTTTTAAATTTTACCGAAAGCAGTTTTTAAAATTATGTTTGAAAAGTGCGTATTTCCAAAAAAACGATATAAAATTCACATTCAAATACATACATAATATAAGCCCAAAATGGAATTTAAATTCTGCTGATGTTTGACTTTCAGCAAAAAGAAACAAATAAAATTGGCTCTAGCTCTAAGAATGAATATGCGCGAAAATTCGCAAAGCTGTTTTATTATCAACATTTTCAAACTAAAGTTTTTAGAGACTAGAATTATCGTAACTAGGCTATAAAATCAGTCTTTTTTAATCTTTGATCATGCCCAAGCCTATCTGGTCTGGTAAAAAGCTGATGGACGGAGACTGACGTCACTGACGTGTGTATGTTCATCCCAAGCCAAATGAAGGCAGACTGATGTGACATGACAGCAAAGGAAATGTGACAAGGAGTTGTTGGATCAAGAGGCGACAAGCGTCCTTCGTTACAGGCCAAGACTACATTTCAAATGTGACTTTAGATATACAGTTAGTTAGCATGGAATACAATGAAATTCGCTGCCGTTTGATTCTTGAAAAGCAAGCAATGAGCAGGCAGGAGAAGTGAGTTTGGATCCTTATAATACGACATTCAATGTAATGGCGACGAACATAAGGTTTAATGAAGCATCGGCGATGGGAGTACGATGATGGGCAAGTCGCCGAGATTTTGTGCAAGGAAGCACGTTTGTGACTTTGACTGCATGTTAATTGTCCCAACAAGTTTTTTGTCGAGATGACAGGAGACAGTGGATGAGAAGAATAAAGTTTTATTAGGCCAGATCGACGGAATGTGATACACTTAATAGGCTCTCTCACATCTGATTCAAAATCAAGAGACACGCAATGAGATAGACAGATCAAGATCGAGATGAGGCAGTTTTATATGCTGGAGTCAAGTGTGAAGGTGGACCAGAAAATGATAGACGACAGTAGTAGTCAACTCAAAAGGGTTGAAGATGACATAAGGAAAAATGAGTCTGGCTGATGGAAGGGGATAGAAGAAACGAGATTTAGAAAAAGCGTCTGTTCATTAGCAGTTTCCAAGGGAAAGGATTTTTTGAGAAGCGAGTGACGAATGTTTAGCAAGGTTTTGATGGTAGAAATAGAAATAGAAGACTGGTGAGTTGTGATTTTGACTTGAATTATTTAAAAATTTAATTGCCATTCCTATTTAATAAGAAAATATTGACCCCGGGTGTTAACGAAATCTGATACTTTCTTAATCACCAGATTTGAACATTCGGCAAGCATCAATAGCTCTAACCTGCCCACCAAGTTTGTTTACCAAAGTTGACTGGTTAAAATGAGCTAGTTAGCCGAAACTAAATAGTGATCGATGACCAATATCCCATTATCAATTAGCCGCTACTGCTATTCATCACAATCCTAAACCGGATGTAAACAACAAATACACAAACCATGAATTTTTAAGTAAATGTTTGCTTTAAAGTTGTCAAAAGATTTTGAGTAAGATGACGTACATGACTGATTACATTATATTTTAGAAAAGAGTATCGTGTAATGTCATGAGATGATACATAACGACACTCAAGGGACCTGAGACCCTTCAAGGAGGTGTGACCTCTGACCTTGAGCCTGATGTCTGTAGCCCTTGGTAAGTTGACTTAAGGACCCGTATTAAAAATGAGGTTGCAAATTCAAAACCGCTAAGCCTTTTAATAAATCCCTCACTAACGAAAAAACCGATACAAGGCCGTTGGTCGAAGCCCAAAAGAGAAAGCCGATTCCAAATGGGCCAAGAAAGAAAGGATGAGATACAGCGACGACACGATAAGGTTATATAATTTAGCTTTTGAAAGAGATACAACGGATATGTATACGGATATTGTGCAAATGTATCGATCGATTCTCATGTATATAGTAACGAAAAGGAAGAAAGCAGCGATGGATCAAGCAAAGTCGATACAAGTTTCCAGCTTGGCTCGTTCCGTTTCGTCGATACCCATCACTCAGACAGAATCCTCCTATTCCCACTTCATTACGTAAGATGAGCAATGGCTCCAGCAATTCCAAGTCCAGCTTTCCATTTCCCTCTTATATTTCCGTAAATATATTTCGGTTTGTCCAGAAGGTTGGTGGAGAAAAGCAGCTGTTGGATTGCATTTCGGTTTTTAGCAGAGTCATCCTCCTGACGAATCCTGAGGGAACAGATGTGACGTCGTGTTGTTGTTGGTTATGTAATCGGAATGGATTTGGTCACTGACAGCAGATGCTTGTCCAGTTTAAGACGTCCAAGTCGCCATCGGCGGTGAACCCGATCCGGGACTAGAGGTCCGGAACGGGGTAAATCAACCTTGTTCTCGGTGTAAGGCGTACCTGGAGGGAAAACGACGGGAAGATTAAATGGATCTGTCACAGGGTGAACGAGGGGCAGTTAATTACATCGTGAAGGGTTTGTTAACGGTTTGATGCAATTTATGGCCTTTGTTTACAATTCGGTTGGGAAATTGTGAGGAAGCAAGAGTTGCTTGAATGAGTCATTGTTGCGAAAAATTGCGAATTTTGGCTCCGGTCATACAAACACTACCATAAAGTTCAAGGGAATTTTGGGAGATGGCGCTGACAGGACGCAGCACCGGGAAACTACGAGACTGGAGGGATCTTTTGGTAATAGGAGGAGATGATAGGGGAGATTGGGTAATAGAGAAGGGAATGAAATGATGATGGCTGGCCTGTGGACTGGAGTGGATGCGTAGATTCAATTCTCTCGTCTCCTCTTCAAAGCTCTTCTCCAGCAGCAGCCTTTCTTTTCTTGCTCTTTTTGCCTGGAGAAGAAATTCTAGTTCCAGTGGGAAAGGCTAGGGGAGACTGGAATAATAGGAGATTCTGTGTACGCATGCATGCGTCGATAGCAAAAGCGTATAGAGCAAGCTCCAGGCTTTTGGTTCCTGGAAGGAAAGTTTACCGCCAGCCTGGAGAAAATGGGAAACTTGTTACACGGAAACGAAAGGACGGTGTGTTGTATATAGTAGCACTGTAATAATATAACGCGAAATAACGAGCAATGGCGGTTGTTTTACTCTCGCTGGAAAACAAGTAGTGATTTTCGTGGAGAAATCCGTGGCTGCTATTCACTTCTTTGGATTCTATGGTCTGGAGCCCAGGAAGGTTTTAGCTAAATTCGAGGACAAAGGAACAAAACCATTGTGTTGAGAGAGAGACAAAAGAAATGGAAATTCAACTGGAGAATAAGACCTGTGGAGAGAAATATAGATTTGAAGGCGAGGCACGTAAACGCAATCTCGTTCGTTCTCTAGCCAGGTTAATACAGTTTTTAGCAACTAGTCCAAAATCTGATTTTCGGGTATCAAAGACAAGATTTTATCCGAATTGTAAATGAACGCTGATTGGCCTGCAAAGGCCCTGGAGAAGGCAAGAAGCACCGAACCAAAATTATGTTGGAGGCAATTTCAAAAAAATGGGCGGAAAAATTATGACAAATTTCCAAGACCTTCCTGGAGAAAAGGGTACAGAGATTTGAAGGAAAATGTCAAAATATGACAAGTGGCTTGCAGTATGTTGTCAACTGTCAATCAGTTCAGCGGTGGGGACGGGCCTTATGCGACAATGAACCGCAAGCTGGAATCCATTTACAAAAGTATACGCTGGCCATGTATATAATTTATAAATACCTGTCTTTTGACGGTGATGACAATCTGATGAAGCCGCTGTTTGTTTGATCAAAAGACAGCCAGGAAGACGGTATCAGCACCTGAAGAAACAATGGGCTATTGTTGTCCGTAATGAGACACGTGGCTTCTGACACGAGTGAAAACACGAGTCATTTCTTCTCAAGAAGTTTTGCGGATAATTTGCGAATTTACAGAAAAGTGGGGGAGTTTTGCTGGGGCCACTAGACTAGCCCAAGCTTCAAACAAGTCGAAAAAAATGTGTGAAACCACAGAGGATTGAGATTTACGACGATAAGGACTTAATGACTTTTTGGGTTGTGTATATACAGTTTGGAACATTTATTGATCAAGTGAATAATGACTGACGCTGACTCAACTCAACATCCATTCATCCACGTCCTTTAAAAGTTGTTAAGTCAAGTCTTCTTCTTCTTAATTCAGCGTTAAAGGTCCTCCTGGAGTGAAGAAAATGCGTTCGCGTGCCGTTAACGATGGTAGTGTTTTTGGTGTAACAAGAATATACAAGTCAAGTAATGAAGTTACGTATGAAGTTTGGCTGCAAACGAACGTGAAAGTGGTCTGGAAGAAAGGTCATTAAATATCAGCTGTTTTACTACCCTCTTTTGTACGCTAATAGTCTTGTAGACATGTGAATCATGATATGTGGCTACAATGAAAAGAAGAGTCATGAATCATTCGATAACAATAAATTTTACATTACAGACAAGAGCAAGCGTCGGAACAACAAGTGTGCAAGGCAAGTAGCTGGAACAGTAGTCGTTTGTTTGGACAGATGAAATGTGTGAATGACGACGACGACGACGACTTTATCAATGGTGTAAGTTTGGTTTGCTTGTGCGTAGAGGTTTTTAAATGCGTGATGATTAATAAATGGAAGCGGATGAAAGAGTCAAGTGGTTTTTTATTAGGTGGTTTGTGTGGTGTCCAATTAATGTTCATTTCCAAGTCGTTAACGGCAACAATGGTGATGGATTTGTTGGAATGATTTATTGAAATTTTCTGCAACTTCGCCTCCCACTAACCTTCTGCTGGAACTCGCACAATATATACACTAAAAGGCAAAACGGCACTGAAACACAACAAATTTTAGAATTTGGCGCCAGTAAAGGAATAGAGGTCACATCAGATTCTTGTGAAGCGTATAACAAACTGACTAAAATATCAAGGCTCCTGGAAAATGTCAAAAATTTAAAATGGACCAAACTATAACGGAACATTTCTTGCCGCTGTTGATGAACCAGAGAAATCTGACAGTTTCACAGAAAGTCTCCACTGGGCTTAGAGACGTAACCGCACAAGCAGATGCACTGTACGTGTTTCGAGTCAACTGGAAAAGGCAACAGTAGAAGTACATTATAATGGAAGAAAAAGGAACCAGAGAAAATGAAGATCATGAGGCGACAGAAATCAGGAAGATTAATAGTCGCAAGTCAAAAGGTGTAGCGATGGGATAAGGGCGTCGGATGCGGCGTATAAATAGCAGAAAGAGTATAATAAATGATGTTTGATGTTGTTCAAGAAACTGGGATATGTTTTGGTGAACTGAACATGAGAATGTTGTCCTAGTCCAAGATCACCACTGACGAACTGACAAGATCCATGGACTTGATACTGCTGCAGCCAGACATGTTTTTTGGGGTTTTGTAAAGTGACCTGGTTCCAGTTCCGTCAAGAAAATAGTTTACAGAATTTTCGACAATTCTAGACAACATTGTACAGAACATTTTTTAACTTGCAAGTTCATTTCAAGATAAAGGTTTATGAGAATTTCAGGGAATGCTATTTGCAATAGGTCAGAAAAAGTATTTGCCATTTAAAACTATGGAAGAATAAAAAAACTCCAAATCTAAAATCCTGGCAAGCAAATTCATAAACAAGGCCCTACTGTCAGTGTGGAGATTAGAAGCGCCATCTAGCGGCAGTTAACAAAACGATGTACTGCCTACCATTGGAACTGGAAACCCGAAATAGTCCTTGGAGTAGAACAACGTGAAGAAAAATTGAACATGAACAGGAAAATTCAATCTCAATAGTAAGCGGTACCTTTTGAAAAAAATTGCCAATTTTACTAGTTTTATACAAATTTTTAATCTTAAGAAATATATACAGATTCTGATGTCACAAAAAGAAAAAAGAAAGATTCAGATTATGTGATGAAAATTTTGAACGAAATCAGAGACTGGATTATTGTCATAGGTCAAGATTTCATGCTCTCCAGAGCGTTACGGTAGCCTCTAAAGCGTACAAGAAGTACTAACTTATATACAGCTTGAAAGATACGGCTGAACAGCATGACTAAGCAATGGCGATTGTGTACTCAATCAATCACCATCACAAGGAGTTTACTCAAGTAATTTGTCACTCACGGAACAAGGACAATGTTTTGATCGGCCAAATCCGCGACAGCCCCTGTCGTTGCTTACCAGCAAACGGCTTCAGGTAGGTCAGGTGATGTCTGCTAATTACAGTTGTTGGAAACGTGAGGTCGGGTCGAATGCTGAAGTGTCGTTGGCGATTCTTCAGAAATTTCCAGGGGGATGAAGGCTGATTTCAGATTTTGATGATTGCTACAATCCCCGCAAACCTCTCTAGAACCGAATTTGTGTGTGTAAAAATAATACACATATTCGGAGCTACAGGGTATGTTTCGGATTGCGCTTTAGTAAAACTTCTCTGCAGAAGATCCTCTTGAGCAGGTCTCTGTATTTTATTTGGGTGTCCAACGGCACTAAGCTACAACATTTTAAACCCTTACTGCAAACACAATCAAAGTGCCGCTTTAAACCCACCACTCACCGGAATCAGTTTGCGTGACTGAACTCTAATCCGAATCCGGGTTTTGGCAAGGCCCGGGTAGTATAAAAAGTATGACACTCTTAAGAGCACAAGTACAAATTCCACAATGAACTTTTTAAATTAAAACATGAGCCAGTAGGATCTAGATTTACTCACACAAGCAACTTTAAAGTATGTACATATCACAAGTAGAAACTGTCAGAGACAATTGTATAAATTGTATGGCGGAGAGCTGTTTAAATTTGGCTTCTGCCAGCACTCTTTGGCGACTCTTTGCTAAATGAAGTGGGCAAGAGGAATTGTCCGGATGCTTGTCATGTATAAAAATGAGCATATGGACGGGACGGATTCATTAGATTCTATAATAACAAAACAGCGATTGTAACCAGAGAAGGTTGGATAAAGTGAGACGGAACAGGGGAACAGATGAAGGAAACAAGAGGAAGAAGATGTAATAGAGAGAAGAGCAAGATCGGGCCCCGCCGCTTCAAGAATATCAATTAGTTGGCAAAGCCTCATATGTATGCATGCTAAATGTCTCTCAGTCTCAAGTATGCGCTGACTGACTGACTTTGTACATGCATTTGAATGCAAAAGATCCGGGTGAATAGGCAATCTTGGCAATTACGTCCTACAGTATACACAAGTAAGCGAAGAAAGGGTTGAATGCATCAGCGATGATTACTTACCTGTTGCAGTGAATGCTGGTGATGGCGGCTTATAGAACTTACTCCGAAAGCCGTACATGTTGATGCCGTCATAATTACTTTTAACTTACAGGTGTGTGCACAAATATGTTTGGTTGACGTAATGTTAAAGGCTTTGGGCACATGAACCTGCAAAAAGTTTAAGTGCTTAAAATTATTGTCTCAGACATCAGACAAGCTAAGTTGAGCTTCAAATTGCACGTGGGTGCAAATAGCTACGGGGCGTTTCAGACAACCATGCTAAATGTAAGCTTGAAGCCACTTTTGGTAAATTTTCAGCAAGGACAATGAGTCAATTGTGAGGTATAATAATATTGTATATTTTCAAGTTGCAACAAGGAATGAGCAATGTTAATTTCAGTCTGGGTCTGGAGGTGCATTTGTGGAATAGCGAATTCCTGCATGTATTACAGGTTGGAAGCTATAAAATTTGTTAGCACGAAAAAGCTTCAAGATTGACGAATGCTATGGCTGTCGGTCGTAATTTGTAAAGGCGGAATCAGCCGAGGGTCGTGAGGGATAACAAAATACAAGCGATTAATGTTGCGAGATTCGTGTCCAGGTGAGGCACTATACTTTTGCTTGCTGTAAAGTATTAACCGGCTACAAAATTATGCCTGGTTAAATTGCAACGATAACATGCATTACATCCATGCAAGTTTAGGGAGAATGGGAGACCTAAGAACCGAATATTGTATCAGCAAGTTTGTGTGAATCATGTCATTGCATTATAAGAGTTGAAGCAAGGGAAAATTTTCTATGCCGCTGATACACACGTTAGCGAAATAGATGACGGTTGTTTTGCCGGAACGGGGAAATTATACCTGTGCACGACATGTGGCGGGTAGCGGCCGGATATTAATTAGCGGAATTGGACGGAAGGTAGACGGGCAAGGAAGAGAAACGGGAAAATACAATGCACTGGCAAAAGTAGCGATATACAAAAATGTTTTTTGCGAAAAGTTTTTCATGTGCGAAATAAAATTATAAGGGTTAGAAAATTGCTGTGTTTTACCGGATTGAACAATCTCGGATAGAAATCCGAATGCCGTATACATACAAAATCTTGCAGCTGGGTGGGAGGATGTTCCATCTATTTCGACTTTCGCAAGAATTAAGCACATTGTGTCAAACGGCACTGAAGTGTAACAAGTTTTAAAACATGGAATAATACAAATCAAGCATGAACCTCCATCAGATTCCAGCAAAATTTCAACGTGCAGCTATACCGGAAGGTGTAATCAAGAATCACATTTTCAATTCCAGCGACGTTTTGAAAAACATTTTTGAAACTGGATTCCGTACCCTTTTCTGCTTGTTTACTTGGGCTAATAAAAGCCTGTAATTTTTACCAAGAAAAGCAGAATCCAGGGAGACATTTTGATGAAATTGCCATGTGTGTGTATAGATGCACGTGAATTGGTAGGAATGCAAGTTTTGTTATTCATCAAGCCGCTAGCCGAACAGTCCCGTTTGTTTGTGAAAGATAAAATTTTACACCCGGTTTGCCATTTACCCGGATGTTTGTTTGCTGAAGAGCGTGTGATGTTGTCATGTTGTGTATATTGTTCGTGGAGTCTCTTTGGGAGCTTGTTGGTTTAGTTAGCGAGTAAAGTAAACTCGGGTAAAGATG
>JAQGBJ010002409.1:0-16659 GCA_034698345.1 Sphaeridia pumilis
GGTTGTTGGAAAAGAGGTGCGGGACGTTACCATATGCGGCGCCTGAGGTGTTGAAGGGGCATGTTCGTTCTCTCACAATATACATTACAAAAACCAGAAAATTCTATAAGATAAAGGTTAAACTTTGCAAAAATATCTCCACTATGTACACGTACATTATTGATCAGGTGAAATCTGCAGGTGTCTTTTTACGTATTGTGGAGGTCTATATACTTCACAGAGTAGCTAGCGAACATATTATTTCTCGGAACCTTGAAACTTCAAGAAATCTGGAGCTTCCACGTCAAAGACTATTTCACGTCATCGGTTTCACTTCCATCAGCAACAATTTTGATTACAACCGTTGCCTCTGAAGATTCCTGCCCTTCGGTAGTCACCTTCTTCTTATGTCTATTTTTCAACTGCGATTTCTTTCTGCTGATCATCCATTTCTTCAAATGGACAGTGTTGATATGGTATTCAAGTTTACGGGCCGAGCGGTACATTTTGTTACACTCGAGGCATCTATGTTCTTCAGGTGCGGCGTGTGTCAACTCATGTTTTCGTAGAATTGCCAAAGTCCTGAACTGGGCTCCGCAGTGACTACAGACGCAAGGTCGTTCCCCGGTATGAAGTCTCATGTGTTCTGTTAGCCGAGTTCTGTGGTTGAAGTCCGCAGGGCACAATGTGCACTTGAAGGGCCTGATTCCAGCATGGTCCTTTTGATGGATGGCCAGATGGGAGTTGGTAACAAACCCTTTTCCGCATTGGTCACAGAAGTACTCGAATTGTTTCGTATGTTTCTTCACTTCATGAATCTTCAAACCTGTTCGGCTTGTGTAGAGAGCATCACAGAAGCTGCATTTGTGTTGTTTAGGGCCAGCAGGTGGCCTCACAAAGTTGCTGGCGCAGTTGGCCTCATGAATTTTCGCAAATATTTCAAATTTGGAGAAACCAATGTTTTCGTCTGTGATGATGGAGGCAGGGTTATAAATTTCTCGGCACACTTTACAGGTGTAACGAAGATCTTCATTTCGTTCAACGCCATGTACTCGCGACATGTGAATTTGGAGAGATCTGTCGTCCTGGTAGTTCGACTGACATACTGCACATACGTTCCATTCCCCTGATATATGAACTTGCTTGTGGCTGGTATAGTCTTCCATGTTGGAAAATTCGTCATTACAAACTTCACAAAGGTAGATTTCAACCTCTCCTTTGCGTAGAGCCTCAAGTTTACTTTTCCGAGCCTGCTCAATTCGTTTCTTGTTGGATTTCCAAAGAATGGCTCTGCGATGAACAGGCTTGTAAAGACGGACATTTGCACACTTCCTGTAGTGAAAGCTGCAAAGTTCGGCAAAGCTGGAGAACATGTAGCTGCGGCTTTCTTCGATGATCTGGAATTTGTCTCCGGTTCTTTTCGTATCCTTGTAAGTCAAAGTTTTATCACATTTATCGCATTCGAACACTAGAGATTCCAGCGGTATCGGTTCTTCAGGAGGTGGAGGTGAAGCAGGAACCGCATTTTCCGAACCTTCCTCAACTTCTTCGTCACCCAAGTCTCTGTCGTTTCCATTCAAATCATGTTCCGTATCATCTGCTTCATCCATTTCGATGCTGAGGGCATTTAAGATGTTAACGCCCTGTTTCTCTGGCATCTCAATTTCATTTGGATCTTCACCCTTGTGATCAGTTTCCCTCTCATGAATCTTCACAATGTCCACAGATGGGAATAGCTTCGAGCAGTCCAAACACGGATATCCACGTACATGTTTTTGTCGATCTCTTGCACGCGAAGTCCGAGCTCTGCCTCGTTTGCTGGCCAGCATTGGGTCGCTACGACCTTTCGTCACATACTCGGCTTCGTCTTCATCGGGCGAATAATCACTAGCGGCATCATTATCACCCCCATCAGAGTCATCCAGATGATTTAGTTCATCACCAACGTAAAAATCCGAATCATGCCTAGTACTTGTTGTCAGCTCTTCAACTACTTCCACACCATCCTCCGAGGCTTTCTGAAGACGACTTGCCCGTCTAGTGGAAACTCCAACTCGATTACTTTCTCCAGGAGTCACTTGTTCGTGATTAGCTCTAGTTACTTTTGAAGTCGGAGGGGTTTTCATAGGACTCTTGCGTCTCAAGGTGGGAGATGTGCCTGCAAACGAGAACTGCTATTGGAAAAGCAACAAAAACAGAACCGACTCAAAAACATATATTTTCTCGCTTTCACATACCCATTGAAGTGAAATCACCAGTATCATTGCTCAGCAGACCCAAATCCACTACACAAGGTGTGTGAGCTGTGAACAAAAACTTGTTATCAGTATCTGTAGCATGTTCAACCAACAAGAAGTGACATCACATGAACTAATTTACCTTGATGAAAGACTTCACAGATTGCAGGCCAGAGTCGCTCATATTCCGTCACAGTCCGTATTGTTCTCTTCGCAGGCCTCTGATTCCTTCCCTTTTGTATTTTCTCCGCTATTTGATCTCGCAAATTGTCCAAACTTCTCTTCAAATCTTCTAATGTTCTCAGTATTTCCGAACCGTACTTGGTCAGGCCTTCACAACTGGAACAAACGATGAATCTTTCTGAGGACGGTCTGTTAGGCAAGTGAATTCCATGCGCGTTGCAAATAGACTCTAGTGAGACTTGTAGTATTGATGTCATTAGCTCTGCTCCTTCCTGAAAGGTTAAAAAATTAAGATGTGATCGATCATGATGTTTATAGACAGACGGAAACAAACTCAAGTCAACCTTTGCTCGATATCCAGGTTCAGCAGTATTCTCGTAGCATATGTGGCACTGCTTAAGAGGCTGTCTCACATTTCCGCTCTGTGAACTGATGAGTGATTTGGCCCGCTGCATAGCATCTTCAATGGAGTCAGAAAACTGTTTTGAAGTCATCTTGATATTCTGTAAACAAGAAAGGGACGATAGTCTGTGTTACTATTAATCTTTTAATTGACAAATACTGAGTATGTTTAGCATTTAATTGCTTACCACTTTAACTACAGCTTGGGTTCCAAATTATTACCAACTTTCTTAATATTTCAACTTTAACTTTGTTCACAGCATTTTTATGATGAAATCAGGCAAATAACCATCTCGTTTTCTTCAACTAACCTAACCGATAGTGAAATAAGAAAGCTGAAGGAGGTTATTTTCAATGAAAAGGAATGTGTTTTGTACTGAAACAATGAAATTAGCACCGAAACTTCAAACCATCGTGCCGTGATTAAATTAATTAATCTGAGTGAGTGAATCCTACCCTTTTCAAGCATAGCAGGAAATGTGTCTGTGTCAGGCCCAAGCCACAGAGCAACGAAGCTTGAGCGGTAAAAGATAAGAGAACCAAGTATATCTACACTGTACCTTTCTGACAAACCCAAGGATTCGGGTTTGCCCGCGAAGCACGTGCGGAACATGCTCATCAAGAGGGTTGAAGTGTAAACAATCTAAAGACAATTTTCGATCAGGTTCAACTTCAATCAAAAAAATATTTTTGTGTTAATTTAAATGTAGACAGTTTTACAATGTACGAAGCTCCTAATTATTGTGATTTGAATGTGCCTTTTACATCAAACTGTGAAGCAGTCTGTAAAGCGGCGTTTGCAAGTTAGCTGAAACATTGATTGTATTCATATTTGATATTGACTCAGACTGCCATTTTTAATGCAAATATCTGATTGTTACTTTTCAGAAGGATTCCGGACGCTAGCTTTGAATACTGTTGTTACAGCTAGAGAATGCTTGCCCAAAGTCCAAAAATTCGGAAAGAAAAGAAAATTTGAACAACGAGATGCTGAGACGTTACCAATAAACCCAGTTAATGTTGGTTCTGCTACGGGCACCGACTTTACGATACCAGTTCCGGACGAACCTGCGTGGCAAACAAGACTCCTGTCAGAATATCCAAAAGCTAAGATTTTACGAAGAATCAGCATTGTTTTTGGAGATGCCAGTGCGGAGCTTCAGAAAATAGTAAAATACTTCAACCTTGATGTTATGTGGTTATGATACGAAGTTGGCTAATGAAAAGTATGTGTTTTTTCCAGGTATCTCATCCCATAACACAGATGTATGACATTATTGCCGTAATCCCGCTACATCTGGACGCTGTGCAGGTATGCAGCTTTGAAAGCATAGTAAATCTGTTGAGTAGGTATCTGTAGATAAAATTAATTGGGTGTTACTGAATTTCAGGGATGCCTCACTGCTCGGCAAATTAACTTTGACATTATTGCCTTTGACTTCGAAGGCCCATACTGGATGAAAAAGATCAAGCTTACCAGGCAGCGAGGGAGCATGGCTGCAAATCGTGAAATATATTTTGAGCTTACATACTCGTCAGCGCTACATGGCGATTCAGCGTGTGAAAATCTGATTCTGACTGCGAATGTTTTACTTGAAGATGCTTGTACAAAAAGGTTTAAGGTAAGATTCCGGTCTATTTTAACTGTGTTCTTTAAAGTCCCGGGGCAAAATTCGTTCACCATCTGCGATATTTACTTTTCTAGAATATCATCATTTCTAGCGGATGTTTAAAGGCTGACGAAGTTCGAGCTCCCAAAGATGTGATATCAGTGTAAGCTTCTACTCATTGTTTGTACCAAGTGCAAGGTTTTTTCATCATTAAGTATTCTTACAGAGGGTACCTAATAGGCCTCGATGATACGGCTTGCGTTCAAATGATGAAAGAACACCCTAGCAGAATAGTAACTAATGCCAGTAAGTTTAGACTCGGAATGAACAAGATAGTTTTCAGTGGGATGTTTGAAATTTACTTTCGTTTTTTCGACTTTCAGTGAACAGAAAACATGGAAAAACATGGGTAGTATTTACTCCCACATCTTCCATGGCCGTATCTCAGCAGTAAGCAGCATCCAAGCGCCGGATGCTTTTCGTTCATTCCAACTGAACTGATCTTGAACTTGAACACAATCGATAACTTTTCAACGAATGGTTTGACTAGGCTCACAGCGCCTATCTAATAAACAGTTTCCATACTGTGCCAACCTGGTTTTTCTATCACAAGCCAATACATTAGATCACTGCTACAGGTAGTTTCGAATGATGATTTGCCGCCTATGCAGAGAGCTCAATCATCTCCAAACGACTTCGAAGATTGTAGATGCCAATCGAAGTCTCGCTGACATTCTCTATTTCATGTTTCAATATTGCTAAGAATTTTGCTGCATCCGTTTCGTGTATGGCTGATGCATCGTAAGACAACTGTACGCCTATGGAAGTTGTTGGCTTGCCGTCCTTTCCTGTAACGAAAGTCAACAGTGCATAAATTGGCATATAGTGGTATTCATCCGTACATTGTCAGCTAGAAAACTCACCTAAACCGAGCTCACCGCCACCTACAGCAAGAATAGCACATTGAGGAGGATTGATAATAGCAGTAAATTGATGGATTCCGAACATCCCAAGGTTTGATATGCTGAAATAACAAATAAAAAATCATAACTAACCGTATATCTTCGTCCGTAGACAGAACCGTTAGTTTTGACTTACGAAAATGACCCGCCCATAAATTCATGTGGCTGCAGTTTACCAGCTCGAGCTTTTTCTACTAGAGTCCTGATTTGTTCAGATACTTGCAGGACATCCTTCTCTTTCACACTAGTAACGATTGGTGTAATTAAACCATTATCAGTAGCAACAGCGACGGAAATATCGACTGCAGCTTTTTGCACCACCTGTGATTTGAGATAAATTTTAGTTCATACTGGCTTTCTCCAGAGTTATTCATTGCAATGTAAACGTTCTTACATTTTCTCCTTCCCAGGCGACATTCACCGCTGGACAGTTCGACAGCGTATTGGAGACTAGCTTGATCAAGAAATCGTTCACTGATACCTTCAGTCCGGACGATTGAAGATCTTTTCTTAACTTCGTTAAACGATCGATATTGCACCTCTGTACACCGTACGCGTGCGGCACTGTCGACTACAAAATAGTGAACACGGGCAAATCAATCAAACTGAATACTTCTCTGCTTCTTGACACTCATTACTCATTCTTACCTTAGATTGGGTTAACCTTTTAGCAATCGTTCTTCGCATGTTCGTCAATTCAATGTCAACGTACCCACCGGAAGGCGGTGGTTGAGTTTTTTTGGTAGGAGGGTTGACAGGTGTGCCACTCACTTCGACATGAGGCTTTTGTTCCACTGGTGACAAATTTTTGCTTTCAACATGCTTCAAGACATCGCCTTTCAGAACTGCGCCTTTAGGACCGGTTCCGGGAACCGTTTCAGGCCGAAGACCAAATTTTTGTAGCAAACTTTTCACTGCTGGCCCTAAAAGCCTCTGGATTGATTCTTGTACATTGCCACCCTCATGACTTGCATGGACTACTCGTTCAGTTGATCCACTTTCGACCGGTGATGAAACTGCTTCTGCCGCTGACTGAGGAACTTCCACATTTTTCCAGTCTTCCCCCTCTTCTACAACCAAAGCAATCAAGGTTCCAACTTTGACATCAGCCGAGTTCTCGGGCATCTATAAATCGACAAATTTCACACGGTGTTCTGCTAATATATATGCGTGCTAACCGTGACCTTAGGCTTACAAGAATTTTAGCTAGGATTCCTTCGTCATCATGCTCTAAGGAAACAACTGCTTTGTCAGTTTGTATTTCGCACAGTACGTCACCAGCTGCTATAGGTTCTCCTTCAGTTTTATTCCATTTAACTATAGTTCCTTCTGTCATGGTTGGAGATAGAGAGGGCATTTTTACTTGCGTTACTCCTGGAAGGAAACAAAGAAATGAATTAATCTTCAGAAATGCTCAAATCTCTAAGTAAGTGGCAACACACATCAACTCACCTTGTATACATCGTGTAGCATGGAAGTTTCGCAGCACCACGAATTCATGACCTATCACAACTCCAGGTCTGAAAGCTGCTAGCACACACTTGGTATTAAACCGAAGCAAGTGGGCCAACATATTGTAGAAGAGGGATCACTTCTTCGTCAACCGTCTGAAACTAAGCCAGTTGTTTCGAGGTAGTTTTTCTACAATAGAGAGCAGATATTATTAAAATTTCGCAAGTGTACGTATAGCAATTTATCATCAGCTTGCAAACTATATTACCAATTTCACTCACCAGTATAGTTAGCAGTATTTACTTCCAAATATTTAGTTCTTTACATTTCAAGATTAACGACATTCGATACACCTACTGGAAATTAGCGAATGTCAGTTACATTGATATTCCATATTTTTGCAGGAATTCGCAAAACAGGAGAAATTCAAGCCAGCCGCTTCGCAATACCATTGAGTAAACCTAGCTTTCTCTATGCTCACTGAAGCCATCAACGTTTTGATATGCGTCTCGGTATCTAAAATCCAGTACCGATACACGCGAGCGCATTTTGCTAGTTGCTAATTAACATTACAAACATAAAGCATTTCTAACCTTTGACAACCAATAAGAATTAACTTATAGAATTCACAAATATCAGTCACATCAAAAAATTTAGTGGTAATTGTCACTAATAGCGCTATGAAACAAAGAAAACAGAAGACTGACTATCTTCGCCTGGCTGCCTGTTTTCCATGGCTCTTCTTATGGGCCCACATGGCGCCGTTAGAATTCTTTGTAATTTTGCAAAGCGGACACTTGAACTTGCCATCGATATTCTTTTCAAAGCCACCGTTTTTCAGACTTGGATTGCGTGCTATAAAACAAAAAAGTACGTTTTCATGAGCGGTTATTCCAGATCTTTTACTTGTTGAAATTGTCTTACGTTTGTACGTCGGGCGTTTCAGATTCTCGAGAAAACTTCAATCTGCAGGACTGCTTATGACTCAAAAACACCTTTGGACCTCTCAAGCATACATGGCATTCTTTACACTGGAACCACCGGTTTTCCATGGCTATCAAAGTGACAAAGATATCGAATTAAGCAAGCTGATCAGGTTCTTTTCCAACGTACACTGAGCATCATTCACAGTCACAAGTACCACTTTGGTGCCGAAGAGTTGACAGTCAAGCTTCAAGATTGGTGTGGACAGGTGGATGGTTTGAGAAAACAGGAGGCCAGTAGAGGGTCAAGTCAAGGAAAGTTCTGCTCTCATACACTTGGCTCATAGATTTGAAGGGCGAAGATGGAAAATGCTCGTTTAGGGTGAAGTCGAATTGAGGTTCAAGTGGGAGTTCCAGGAAAGTTGCTCAAAAATAGATTGGCGAGCACAGGAAACTGAAGGACTTGAACAGGGTCACAAAAGCTTGGACTGCAATCATGTCAAGAGTAGGTTTGGCCGCGAATCATTGGAATTCAAGAAGACTTCTCGCTGTTTGTACTTGGTCGCGATGAGGATAGACACCTCATTGATTTACTTCAAGCCAAAGTAAGGTCACAGATGCATAACTTAGACGCTTCACACAAGCCACCGTTTCTCTTTGAAGAATTGAAGAATGCCTTGCGCCGCCATCCATTCTGTGTTTTTTTCTTGGTTTCGCGATCGTTTCAAGCCCCCATGGTCTAGAAGCTATGCTATGGAACAATTTAAAGCAAAACAACAATTACAGTCTTGCTTGTGATGAAAAGTCATTTGTCAAGGTTTTACTGGTTTTTACAACAGGTCATCACGAAAATGTGCAAATTGAATAACAATAGTATCATATCATTCTGAGTCTGACTGATGATATATTACAGCCGAATACATATGATATTATCCCATGAAATTGTAAAATAGATAAAAAACTTCTACGATACGAGTGACAAGACTAAAGACAAGCTAACTACCCTGCCTACAACACATTTCAATCGTAGTCTTAATGAATTCAAAAAAAAACTCTCCAAAGGAGCCACAGACTAATTAAGCTACCATCTAAAAAATATGTGAATGAGTAATACTGATCTACAACGATATCTTGTGCACCTCTAAAGACTTCTCTAAAAATGGCGCTCCTATAAATTGTACTTTAACGAGTACCCCTTCATTCTGTAGTCAATTGTAGCATTGCGCCGCGGATCAGTAAGTCTACAGAACAGGCCTCGTTAAGGAAACTAAAAACATTACTACTTTAAGATAATTGCACTATGGGAGCGTTACTCGATACCAACGTCTGGAGATCTCTGACAGTCAAAACTCCTTCATTGTCAGATGATACGTCATGTTTTTGCAAAATTGCGTGCAACTGCTCTTCGATCGTTCTTTTCACCTGCAACAAGAAATTCGGAATTCAACATTTGCTTTTTCAGGCGCAAAATATTCGCACAACCCTATCGTCGACTTACGTAAAACCGATGGACATATGTAAGGCGGGTTTGTCCAATACGATGAACTCGACCAATAGCTTGAAGCTCGCTTGCAATGTTCAAGATAGGTTCGACCAGAAAAACATGCGTTGCTTCGATAAGATTGAGTCCTTTGGAGCCAGAATGTATGGGCATCAATAGAACCTGGATGTCCTCCCTTTCCTAAAAAAAATGGAAACATTTCCGTACGGTAAAAACAAATTTCTGATCAATGCCCTAAATGTGCTGAATGGATACCGAAAAAAACGAATAACGAAGTGAACACATACCTTGAACTTCTGGATGGTAACATGTGAGGCTTTATTTCCAGTACCAAGTAATCCGCAAGACTTGATGTCATTTTCCTCCAAAGCTTCAGCAATGATTTGGAGCACTTCCACCCACTGAAATTTAGACATGTTTGAATTCAGGTAAATTGTTGATTAGTGTCCCTATTCTTTGGGGCTGTGTACTTACCTCTGAAAATATGATAACTTTTTCGCCTGTGTGCGTTTCCTGCAGCCGTAACAAAGTTTCAACAATAGCTTCCACTTTGGTCGAGTGACTTCCTTTGATCTCGATAGCTTTCTGACCCATTGCTCGTGAACTACCAGGCTGGGGGTCCGAGTTCCCTTCTTCCTCTCTAAAACATTACACAAACGGTTAACATTGAGTTCAAGTAGAAGAAAATCTATATGAATGGACAGAAGAACTTACGGGGTAGTATCGATGAATGAAACCGCTTCCAATCTCGTAGGCTCCCGGCACATGGGGCATAAGAAAGTTGAGGCAGGATTTCGTGAACCAAGATTTTTCACACAGTCAGAACAGAACGAATGACCACAAATCAGAACCGACCACTCATGTCCGAGAGGGTTAGTACAGATAGGACAGCAGTCGTTATTGTATGACCCTTTCTTTCCATAACCATTCTTTTTCAAAGACTCCAAGTAAAGAAGCTGGCCGTGGTGTATTGAGAGCGTCTGTTTCCCCAAGGCGCAGTCAGTTTGAAATTGTTCTATCTTGGCGTCAATTTCGTAGTTGCCGACGACATGAATGTTCATGATCTTCTCGGCTTTTTCAGCCATCCCGGTTGAAAGCCCTTTGACAACTTTACTGAACCGTGAACTCGTCGCAGCTTCTTCATCAGGTGAACCGATCCTCAGACGAGTTGTGGCTTGTCCAAGTTCGTCAATTGCGGAAACTTGATCGTAAATTTGCCTCCATAATATTCGCAACAACTGCAAAAACAATATAAGTTACATATTAAAACACTCAACTAGCAGATGTTGAATGTGAAAGATTTCAGTTCTAACCTTGAACTCCTTTTTCATAACTTCGAATAGTTTCAAATGGTTATTAGCATCATCTTGAACTTTCACGGAGCAACCATTTAGTTTGCCGAAATTCGCTAGGAATTTTAGAATCTTTTCCACATCAGAATCTCCCCATGTTTGATTTCTTTGCTGTCCAAGCAACATTTTTATGTTGACATGCTCTGTGGTTTCCAGCAATTCCTCTTCCTCTTTGGCTAATAACATAGCACGCTCTTCAGCAGTTAGATCAGCTTCGGCATCTCCTGTGAATGCGTTTATCTGACGATTTCGTCCCGTTCTAGTAAGCTTCTTTTTGTCTTCGGAGCTAAACAGCTCTGATTCGTACTCAACGAAATGATCATGATACTGGCAGAGGCGGCACTTGTGTCCATCTTTTCGAGCATTGTAATAGTCAGCTGTTTGATTCCTCAAGTGGCAGTACACTGCAGGGTCAACCAGGGATTTAGCATTTCCCCTCAGAAGCTCGTCTAACCCTCCTAGTACATCATCTCTTTTATTCTGAAGGTCTTCTAGCTTTCCGACCAAGACAAACTGCAGGCCGCTAATATCAGTGAACCTATGTAGAAAGAAATTATGATCAGAAAGATGAACGAGAGAAATACTTGGTTGAAAAATTTGCGTATTCACTATCTGACAAACCTTGAAGCCAGTGATGTAGTTTGTTTGATAGACTTCTTCTGAATGTTGTGTTTGTACGTCAAGTCTTCCACAATACGTCTAACTAAATCTTTGTCCTTGCCGACGATGCAGGCTCGGTTAATAACCTTCGCATGCCAAGACTCATTCTCGCATTTGAAATTCGTCATCAAATCAATCACTTGGTTCATCACTGGAGTCAACATGTCATGGGCAGCATTTACTGCTACTGAATACTTCTGAAGGTATTTCTTCCGAATATCTTCTGCTCGGGGCCGAAGTTGGTCATCGTCTAAAGTATTCCCAATTCCCACGTAACTTCGGTCCAGTAAATCAGCCAGATTCTCCATCGCATGCAAAAGCTGCAAACACATATTATGTATTTTTCAAGTTCATCCTAATCATGGTGAAATCCTATTTTGTTCTTCATACCTGTAAAGAGTCCGTTTTGATCTTCCCTTCATACTTTTCATCGGCTTTGATGACAGAACGATACATTTCGGCAGCTTCTGGCCATCTGCTTGATAGAATATATAGCCCAGCCAAGCCTATTAACAAATTAACAAGATTTATATCAATGGCATCATTGCTCATTTTACGGTGACATCATCATTTTAACATCAAGTCATACCGTTCATCGCAGCAATGACGAGTCTGTGATCATCAGTACACTGCAAAGTAGTTTTCTTCATAAGTTGATCTAAGATATCTTCCATTGTCATTGTCTTGCTCATTTTTTGTAGGGACAAAACATTTCCTTTCACTATTTGCGGGTGACAGCAGGCTTGCCGTAACTCCAAAAATGGTTGAAGAAGCTAAAATGAGAATAAATAATAAGTCAATTGCACATCGTCATGTTACACTAAAGAATTCAAGACAGTTTACGTACACTGTGAAGTGCTTGGCGATCCAACGATGCCAGCCTGGCATTAAGAGCCTCTCTTCCGTTGATTTCGATCAGACGCTGAATTTTTGTACAAATTTTCGTTGAAGCTATCTCAAATTGTCTCTTGTAAAAATGTGCTTCAAGAGCTGAGAAGTTCAACCAATGGATCTTATGACTTTGAGGTGGAATGCCTAACTGGTCTAGTACATTTTGCTTGCTGGTCCTCCACATCATTTCACCGAAGAATTCGAACAATGCTGCAGTATCCTTGTTCTGGAAAGGAACACGGACCAAGTAATTCCACCAAGTATCGATGCATACTGGCTCTATTTGTAGAAACGCAATGAGACCGAACAAATCTGTAATAGGAGATAGGATAGGATCGTTATGAGTTACTATTACTTTCTTGAAGACAAAAAAGTAAGCCAAGACTCTACCTTGCAGCCCCTTATTCATTGGTGTACCCGTTACACACCATCTATTGACACAAACAAGTTTGGACGCCATGTTAGCCATCTTTGTTGCTATCCCTTCGACCATCTGAGCTTCGTCTAAACAAATCCGCCACCAACATACGGCTGTAAGAGACGAAGGAATAGTCATGAATCTTTTAGCATTCCGGAAATTTCGTCCTTTCTGACTATTTAGATGCGGCAAGTCAACAAACGGCAAGTCTGCAACGAGCACGTTGTACGTTGTAATCACAATGTCGTATTCGTCGAAAGTGGCAGGTGGAACATATCCATGTTCTTGGACTCCCCTAGAATCGACAGGCATTATGTTATAATTAGGAATGGCTTGTCATGATTGGTAGTAATGTTATGATACGGCCCTGTAACTCACTTGTAAAACAGTATTCTTAAATTCTTGCTCTTCACATGACGCTGGATCTCTTGAATCCATTGATGGGATATCGCTGCCGGAGTTATGATCAAAGTTGCTCTTGATCTTATCGGTGGCTGTAAACAGGAACGGAGATACGAATGAAACGGGAACGACATTGCCCAGAAATTGTAAATTGTAGCTGATCCCAGATCATACCTGAGAAATTTCACAATGAGGACATAAATATTCCGAAGGGTCACGAGAAGCATTAAAATTCACGCAAGCTGCATGCTGGGAGCTCAAGCATTGATGGCACTCCAAAATCTGAAATCAATAAAAATTCGTGAGCATCAGCCATTGAACTGGGTTAATCCCACGTGATTCATCTGAAGATTTTGAATCTCAAGCTCACTTTTTCTTTACGATAAATTCCTTCCCCACAAAGACACTCAAATCGCGCATCCTTTTTTATGTCTGTGTCAAAAAATGTGCCGTGGAATTTGTGCGAATTCAACGCCCTTGCTGCACTCATTTCATTCAAGGCAGCATCGTACAAAACTTTAACTTTGTCGTAAGTGGAAACTTTAGCGTCATCAAACTTCAACGTAGAAGATTTCGCGGATTTCTTTCGTCGAGTGGGTTTTATTTGCTGAGCTTTAGGTTGAGATCGCTTTTTCCTGTTTCCCTTCCGTCCTTTCAGGTTTTTTCTCTGGCGGCTTGCAGGCAGTTGATTAGAATCTTCACTTTCAGATATCGCTCGATGCTCATCTGTAAGTTCCTGGTCATCGTTTACTCCTTCAGTATCCATAGTTTCAGCACCATGGTCGTCTGGGATCTGGTGAACCTCGTTCGCCTCTGCGGAATCTCCTACTTCAAATTCGCAAGGTGATGCAGCTCTTTTCTTCTGCTTCTTCATTGGGACATGGATAACTTTGTTAGAACTCACACGTTTTCTTTTAAATATGTCAGTTAGGTCCGGATCACTTTCGTACTCAGCGTTGGTAGTCTCACAGTCTACAGCGCTTTCATCGATTGGATTCGGCATGGGGTTCAACAATATCAGAGCTAACACTTCTACAGTTTTACCAAGTCCCATTTCATCAGCCAGGATGCCACCTGATAGAGGTACGTTCACTTTCGGCCGAGCCCAAGATAGAGTTCCCAAATAGGGGTTGAAGTAAGCTGTCTGATGTATTTCTTCTTCATCGGATAAAAGCACGGGAACTGCTAATTTGTCTACGAATCGCTGTACAACACCGTTCAATTTTGGTTCGACGGAGCATTCTGTCGCCTTCTCTTTCTGGTACATCCAATTCACTGCAGCTCTTTGGTAACCACGCAGGGTTGGGTTAAGACTCGGATGCTGAACATCAGTAATTTCAGGCAACGCTTCATTACTATGAAACTTCTCCACTTGCCCGTAAAACCATTCGACGTCTTCCTTTTCTTGGGGTTCTAGTTCTGAAAAATAGAAAATTCTGAGGTGAGAAAATTGCTAACCACGATAGAGATAGACATATTATGTGGACTTACTGTCAGGTAGAGTCATGCCAAAAAAATGACATAAAGAGCTCCGTTGCAATTTCCTCAGAGCACTAGGGCTTTCAGACACAAAATGCTCTTCCAATATCTTACTTCCCATGTAACAAACGTTAAGAGTCAGGATTTCAGAATCATCGCAAAAATTGTGGAAATCCAATCGCAGTGCGGAGTTCCTCAGTCCTGAAAAATGAAAATCAGTTCGAGTGAAAACTATTTCTTGAAACCGTGCTATAAACAATAAAATTCAAGCAAACCTTCAAAAAATTCTTCATCTAGCAAATCCGCTACTTCGACCCCGAAAAGATGGTGCTTTACGTCGATATATTTGATTTGCCGCCGTGATCTTCGGTACCCTTTTGGTGGTTGAATACTTAGAGCATCTTCCTCACTAACAGGCTCTTCATACTTAACCATGAGGTATTTGCTCCACTCTTCAGCTCTCTTCACAAAGCACAGCTCCATGCTGACCGGAAACAACGGCTTTTCATTCATGTTGAAATTAGTCTGATATTGACTGTAACCTGGTAGGTTAAAGTGCAGCTCCCCGATCTTGTAGGCTGCTGCGCCTGTAGCGGAGTCGCTGCAACCCGGAATGAAAAGCTTATATAATCTCCTGTTCCTTGGGTTCCCATTATAATCCGCAAGCTTGCCAACAACTTCAACGTTTCGCTTGATCGTTACGGGTGGCTGTTCTTTCTCAGGCTTATTTGATTTCTTCGGAGCTTTACGCGTGGACGCTGATTGACCTGCCTTCGTCTTTTGCCGCTGATCTCGACGCTTCCTAACAAGATAAAATGAAATTAACTCATCAGTTCATGAACATATTCATTGCATTAAAAAAAATAGACGGTTTAGCGGGATTCGTTACCTTCCACTTCTGTTTGTTCTTGGCTGGAATGGAATGAATTCAACATCACTACCGTCTGAGCTTGAAAGTTCATGCACCCTTGAATCGGCTACAGGTTCGTACGAATCATCATCGCTGCTACTGACATTGTTCAAATACGCAGGCAGCAAGGACGGCATTCCAGTTCGGGAAGGTCCTGCTGAATTCCCAGCGACCTGAGCATTGCCGACGTCTTCTTCACTTGAGTCTTCACTTGAATCACTGCTCGAATCGGGTATTGCAGTCCTAGCTTGAGCGGGAGGAGGTGGAGCATCAGCCATTGCATCATCATCCGATGAATCATCAGAACTTTGATCTGCAGCTCCATCGTTCCAGTCTTCTGCTTGGTCCAAATTATGAATGGCGTATCTTCTAATGAGTCTTTGATTTTGCTGAGCGGCTGCTGATGCTGGTGACACATCTTGTACAAACGGTTGTGGAGCTGGTACCGGTAGCACTACGGGCTCAGTGTCAGATTCGTCCGATGAGTAGAACTGAAATTCAACTTGTCCATCAGGACCGGTCACTTCTCGGAAACCCCTAACATTTGGCATTTTGCAGCACGGTAACAAAAATGATGAATTCCAGCACTTATAGTGCAGAAATCGGAATTATATAAGTTGTAACGTGGCACATCGCACAACACGTGGTGTTTACATTATTGCGGTGAACGTGTGCAATTTCAATGTAACAGTCGGGTTCTAAGAACTACCGTGTAATACTTTTGTACTGCCGTCTTTGACAGTTTCAACTTTTCAGGTCGGGTCTAGACACTAGGCATGTTTCTTCCAATTTTGAGTGTGACAGCCTCTGCAGTCAAGTAGCTCTGTGCTGGAACTTACAATCACAATCAAAAGTTAGAAAATCACGAGACTTTTAAATTTAACCAAACGTTATAATCTTTTAGAAGGTCACCTCTTCCCGAAGCTAAAGACCAAAACAAACAGTGTTTACATATATGATAAACCAAAACAATCTCCGGACGTCGGAGACTTCGTCTTATCCGCTCCAAAACGTCAGTTCATATTTTCTCCCGCAAAAAAACAAGGAGATCTGGAAGCAGTTCAGCTGTATACGACATCTATCCGCAAGGGAGCAAAGCCTCCACTTGGGCATGCTCCTGTGATCGGCAAAGCTTCATCAACAGGCATTGTCATGCTGTGCTGAGCACTCAACTGCATTGCTGGCTCTTTTCGAATGAGCGATACGAGCGCTATTACTTGGCTCCCATTTGGAGTTTTACATTTCCATGCTTTCAGCCTTGTTAGTACACATACGGACCGTGTACCGTGCAAGTGGTG
>JAQGBJ010002410.1:0-16658 GCA_034698345.1 Sphaeridia pumilis
ATTTCAAAGAACCCATACGGAACAGCAATGAAGTTCGGCATGAAAGTAGGATGCAATACGACCAACTCCAGAGACCTTGCAATGTGCCTAAAATCCAAGGATGTCAAGGATATTGTTATGGCGCAGGGCATGTTCTTCGTAAGTTTTTCCCTTGAATATTGCTTATAAATCATTGGAATACAGTTGAATCTTCATCAAAACTTCTACTCTTCAGGACTGGTTCAAAGATCCATTCGTTCCCTTCCCGCCAACCGTCGAAGTTCGACCCACAATGACAGGATACGTGCATCCAATGGGCATCGTCTTCCTCCCTGAGCATCCATACGCTTTGATTCGGCAAGGAAACTTTTACAAAGTGCCGATGATGACTGGATTCAACAAACATGAAGGACTCATGTATCATGCTGAAAGTAAGAACCGTTGTTTGGTTTTTCTGAAGTACCTGAAGTCCCAAGGGCTCTTTTAAATCAACGCTTTGTTACAGCTGTTTTGGCCAACGCACCAGCCTTGGAAGCAATGAACAAAGACTGGAACATGGTCGCCCCAATCACACTTCAGTACCAAGACATCATTCCAAACCCCCATCACCGCGACTACGTGTCTTCGCAAATCAAGCAATTTTACTTTGGCGACAAAATGATTGGACCTGAAACAGCAATGAACTTGACCGAACTGTACACGGATCGATTGTACTTCCATGGAGTTTCGAACGCGGCCTTCAACTTCGCAACCTATGGGCCGGTGTATCTTTTCCAGTTCAGTTTCATGGGGGGCATGAGCATGTTGAAGAAAGTTGGCGTTGATGGTGTTAAAGGTAGGTGTTGGGAGTAGAGGGCGCTTCAAGCAAGTGGGGAGTTTGGTTTGACCTGTTGGAGACTTGGTTGTAGGCGTTGCTCACTCGGATGACCTCATGTACTTCTACATGCTTGGCGGAAACATGCCTAATATCGCGGCTGGATCTCCTGAGGAAATGTTCTCCAAGAAGGTCGTCAAGTTGTGGACTTCGTTCGCGTATGCTGGGTAAGCAGTACAGATTTCTGGAGAAAGTTGTTGGCTGAATGGAGTTCTGATTGTTGGGAATGTTGGTAGGAAACCAATCGACTCTTGGATGTCTATGCAACAATGGCTGCCTGTTCAGCCGGCTGAGGCCATGGGTGGAATCCCGGCTCACTACTACGACCTGAACAAGGAGTTCATGCCTGTTGTTCTGCCCACTCATAGAATGCACTTCTGGAGTCATCTTCAGGATACGGATTTGAGGGACGAGCTCTACTTTGTTCCTTATCGCCATAATTTCACTATGTATCCTCCGCCGCCACAGTATCCGTACAGAAGACAGTTTTAGATCAGAGACTTGGTTTAGGTTTCAGATTCTATACAGTTATAATGACTCATCTGACAGAGCTTTGGGAAATAAAGGCGTAAGATTTGTTGATAATCTTGCCGCTATTCATTTACTTCTTTCAACATCCGAACAAGGAACATCTCGGTAGTATTTCATATCACAGAACATTAAACTGCCTCAAGACTGGCTGGCTATTCAGATAACAAACGGGATGACAGCTTTTCGAGTAGCTGGGTATCGGTCACCAAATTTCTCCTTGTAGTACTTGTGATGATGGATGGCTCGAAGTCCTAGGAAGGATGCTGAGAAGATGGCGAACAAAATCTGGAAGGAAACTTGGATTAGTGCAACTAGCCATTGTTGAAATTATGGATACCATTGACACAAACGACAGAAGCTAACCTGAGGAGGGCTCCTTGTAATGATAGCAAACCCAGCCCATTCAACAATCTCGCCAAAATAATTTGCAGCAGAAATGTACTCAAACAAGCCGCCACGAGGTATCTTGTATTCCTTCTTTTCTCCAGGTTTGGTTTGTCCCTTGAGCTTGGTCAGTAGATTGTCATGGTAGATGTTGATGTACATTCCAGTCAGAAATACAGCGATTCCTGAAAATAGAGATTAAGAGTTTTAACTAAAGGCATTCAATCTTGTAGAAAAGCGATTATCCTAATCGAATGCTATATTACCTATGGGTGCAAAAAAGGCATCAGATTCTTGAGCAGCTCTGATGTTTAACAAATGGTGTCCTTGCATCAGGCCATTATAGACAGTGTACACAAAGGCACTGATCATTACCATGAACGGAACAGGGTTGCCACCGGAAGCAAGTCTTAACGGGAATACAAACCCTCTGAAAAACCAAACGCAAAATCTTATGACCAATCCGTCCAATTAGCTTGGTAGAAAGTCAGCAGAATCCCGGCATAAACAACGTAACGCTGTCTTCAAAGCAAATCGACTCGTACCTGTTCACATAGTGCATCACAAACAACGACACCGCTGCCATATTCGCGAAATGGCTGAACTTCTGGGCTGGAGTAAGCAGATACAGGGCGATGCAAAGAAGAGCACTTGGACTTTCCTGAATCTACAAATTATAAATACATAACACATTAACACACGTTGGTTCAACTGTAAGACAAAATTCAAAATGACTTGGACATTTGGATCATGCCAACTCAAAGGGTATTACCTACCATCCAAGCCAACGTTGGGTTTATCGACAAAACAGTGAAAATCTTTGAAGTAGCATATCGACCATAAGGAGCTGGTGCCACCAAATTGTACAAGGTCACAGAGCCAGTGTAGAGTGCACCGATCCACACCATTCGGTCAATCAGCTGAACGTCAGAGCCAACTCCAAAGAAAGCATAGGCGAATTCGAAAATAGTGCTTTGAAGTAATTTTCCCAGCGCCATTTTGATCAGAACTACTACTATTAGTAAGTTTATAAGCAATAGCCTCAAGCTGACTGGAGATTCCTGAAAGAAAACCAAACAGTTGTTGAAGCGTGTGTCATGAATGAAAAACAAAAACAGTACGTAGTCAAATCCAGCAAAACTTGACATTAACAGCACTACTTACTTGAGCTGAGCTGTCAATCTAATAGAAAACTGACAACGTGGACGCTAGATAGATTCAATATTCTTATGGGCTATCCAGTCGTTGATAAAATCATAGATATAATTTTTGATTAGAAATGTAAACACTTGACAATTAGACACGATTATGTTTCTCTCAACTCCGTCCTTCGGAGTTGTGAGAATACTAATGTAGTTAGCCCGGCTAACCGCAGAGAATGCATTGCTATACCACGCTGAAATGAAAAACGTTAACAAAACGAAAACTTTCAAGTTTGAACACGTCGACACCCGCAATCCCAGCCCTCCTGTGGGAACCCGTCAGAGTGCAACAAGTTCCCGCTGTTTTGAAGTTCGAATTAGACAATGATCGGTAGCGGCGTCGATGAGAAAATTTGTCCGCCTGCTCTGTGTGGCTTTTTCTTGTTTTCCATTTGTAAACATTGAAGTTTTGACGGTTTGGCCGGTGAGTCTTAGAAAAATTGGCTTTCAACGTAACTTTGTGTTTAATATCGGAGTTAAAAATTAATGAAATTGTGTACAGGTGTTAATCGATTTCGTTACATTCGGAAACTGAAAATTCATATCGCTGGATGACGTCAAGAATCGGCGGACTGACCTCGTTTTTGCATGATTACTCATCCTCATCATACGTAAGTAATTTCAATGATAGATAATCATATAAATATATCAGGTTGTCAGCTATTACTGTTGTTTCGACAGTTATGCACAGGCAAATGTTTAATTCACTTACGTAGAAACCAACATTAAGATTCTCTTGTGGTTAGTGGTTTTCAGATACTGACTGAGATGATCCAAAATTGTTAAGAGTTCCTGAGCTAAAGCTTGACATTTTTGCGAGACATCACTGAAGAAATGGCGATGTTTCCCAGCCTAAAGTTTTTGTCCGCGATTATTCTATTGGGAGTGAGTATCAATGTTTCTGAAGCCGACAGACCTGGTTCTACAGAGCAGAAGATCTATATTCCGATAGAATCCCACTATGCGTGTTTCAGAAGAATGAACGCAACCCATACAACTGGATGTTCCTGTAAGTGTCAAAATTGAGAAAATGAAATATAAAGTGACTGAAAAGCAATCTGATTGTTTTCATTAATTTTACAGCTGGAATGACTGGTAACGTGGGAGTTGTGTACAAAGTAGATTCGCAGCAAGCCTTGAATGTGGTGTTGAAAGATGGCCCTCATGCTCCGTACGTGGTTGTCATGTTCATTGACAAGTTCACCAGGGCGTATCTGGATCCAATGCGAGCATCTGACCGTATTGCTGGGATCATGTTGTTACGAAGAGAATCTGTTGAGTCTATTGCCAAGTTTTCGGAGGAAAATACATGCCCGAATGAAGGATATGGTAAGGAAATTATAAGTATGCAGCTGATGAATTCAAAATAGATGGATCTAATGTAGTAATGCTGGTGGCGAATCTTTAGGACTTTACCGAAATGCTACTCATTACTGCGAGAAATGGAACGAAGATGGGACTGGACTAATGCAGGAAAATTTCGACTTCCCGATTTTCTTGATCAACAATGAAAAGGAAGGGAAAAAAGTCTTGGACGTAAGTAGACTTGAAAGAGATGTTTTAAAAAAGCATTTTGATTGTACAGTAACTTTCATTCTTTTCCAGTGCTACGAGGAATACAATGCACCTGTTAATGGATCATTCAGAGACTACCCTCTATGCGCCACACAGTTGAGATCGCATATGTTAGCTGCAGTAGATACCGTGACATGCATTAGGAGGACAAACATGGAAGGATTTCCACCATGTAAGTGGAATGGACTTGATGATCTAGGTGATCGTGCAAAATTTGTACAATGTTTTGTGACTTTAGCTCGAATCTGTGACCCAATGGGAGACATGAATGTGTGGGGACCTTTAGTACCGAAGACTCAACAACAGCCGTACTCCAAAAAGTCTGTAATCATCGTTGCAGCTCGAATGGACGCTTCCTCATTGTTTGATAAACTTTCGCCTGGCGCTGACTCCGCCTCGACTGGGATGGCCGCATTATTGAGCATCGCACAACTGTTGAAACCATACAAGGACGTTATTAGAAGGTCTTCTGGTGTGGTATGTGGATAATGTTTTGCCATGAACCTGTCGAAAAGCTTCAATTCAAATTCATTCCTTTGGTTTGCCATTCAATAGGAAAACGTTTACTTCATGCTGTTCAATGGAGAGTCATATGACTACATTGGATCCAGTCGAATCGCTTATGATATGAAGCAGAATGTTTTTCCAGTCTCTCCTACAAATGACAGTAAGCTAAAGTTGCGTATTTCACACTTCAAGGGTTTAGTTCATTACTAACTATCATTTTGTGTTTATAGACACTTCAACACTTCCAGCTACGCTAAAGTTTGAAAACGTCAAGTATTTCATTGAACTGAACCAACTTGCTCTCAGTGGTGGAAGCACAACTTACTTTGCTCATGCCACTTCGGGTTCTGAAACTCAAGCTCTTGTGGGTCTGTTGAATTCCAACGCTGAAGGTTTAAGCATTGATGTACGGTCTGCGACTACGAGTAAAGGATTACCCCCCTCTTCTCTTCAAACGTTCAAAGCTCATAGTGATGACTTGGAAGGAATAGTGATATCCAATTTCAATGATAAATACACTAACCGGTAAATATCGTAATAGTACCTCCAATCCAGTTGCATTACAAGCAGTAAAATGACCTATTTCTTTTCATTGATTCGTAGGTACTACAACAGCTTTCTCGACAATAGTGCTGGGATTGGATATGTTTATCGGAATGAGTCTTCGGTTCCAACGAATACAGTTCAAGGCCGTATAGCGGAATTATCAGCAGCTGTTGCTCGAGCAATCATGAAGGTTAGCTCTCCGACTGAAGATTTCAAGTCCATTACTCCAAATTACACTGGGGTAAGAAGTAAATATATCAAGCGTGAATTTAAAAGTGTTCTGCAGTTTGATCAACTGTGTTTTCGTCCTATCAGGTTGACGAATTACTGCACTGCTTCATTAGTTCGTCTAGCTGTAAGCTCTTCAGGCAAATTGCTGATGACGACATTCCTCTCTCTACACCATATCCTCTGTATGTCGGTGTACACGGAAGCATCAACCCATTGTCCCTGTACGTCAAGTACCTGCTGACCATGTTTCAAGGAGAGCTTATTCCTAACGTTACTACAACGGATAAATGCAGTCGAAATGGACAAAATGAGACTGACTTGGTAAAATTACCACCACTTTTGTTAAGAATCAATTGCATGAGCGACATTTTAAGTTCTCTTTCTTTTCAGAGTGTCATGTTCTCACTGGTTGGCCAAACCTGCTTCCAGACAACAGCCAACTGGACATATGCAATCAGCCCAGCGTTTGAACTTCGTGGAAGTAAGATCAACTGGGATAACTGGAACACAAACTTGTACTCAACATGGACAGAGTCTATCTGGCAGACGTTCTCAGTCCGAATATTCCTCAAGCCCTCACCAACCCATGATATCCTCGTACTAACTTCAGGCATTCTCGTTCTACTCGTCAGTATAGGTGTCATAGGGTGGATGTCGAAAAAGTCCGACATCATTTTCCCACCAAGGTATTCAACTGCCTACGCAGCTATATGAAATGAATCTACTGTACCTGTCCTTGACCCAAACTCGTAGTCTCGTCAATACCCTTTGACCCTTCCACACATCATGCCTATGTTCTTTAACGTTATATCTGTGATTTAATTTCTAATGTCTCGTCCAGATCACTTACATTTCACACTATGTTGGATCATGCTCACCTTTGGTATTTCACAAGCACGCTTCTTTTGTCATTGTTTTTATACTTTAACAATAGAAACTTGTGTCAAAGGCCTTGTTTAAAATCTGAAATTCTTTTCAGATCCGAAATTGTTTGCTAGGGGTCGCTAGCAAATCAGATAACCATGGTGGAACTCAATCCATTGCTGTCTGGGCAATCAACGCCTGCCCACGTCTAAAAGTACGGTATGTCCAACCTGGAACAATCACATAAGAAGATTTGTAGTTGTTAGGTACTAACATCTCGTTGTAAGCAAATGCTGACGTTGAATTCTAATTTCTAACTTTCAGGTGGTTTGATTCCTAAAATTAATGATCACTTAACCTGCCGGGTATCTGATTTGCTAGTGAAGTCAGTGTAACTGTGCATAACGTCGAGAACGTTTGATAGCAGAAATCCGTTAACCCTTTACTACTGTACTACTACCTGATCTCTAAAAAAAGCTTCGCTGTATCTAAAAGTATTTGTTTATCTGTAAGTTTAAAATTTACTTGATTTCGCAATGATGTTGATCATGAAGCGGAGAAAACTTCTTATTTAGTAGATAAGTCTTTGCCGTGTAGGTAACTTTTATATGTTAGTGAGTATCTATTGGACTGTACCGATTGATTGATGTACTTGAAGTTTAGCACGATTATGTAGATAGAGATCAATAGTTCTATTAATGTATCGAATAATATTTATACGACTTTAGTTGATGTGCACGAAAGACTGGAGATATGTAAGCTATAAACTATGAGCCTAAGTCTACTCGATCTAATGTCGTTAAGCTTAAGCTCTTGTTTGTTGACTTTTATCAGATGACGTTTTCTTTGCCTAGAGTCCAGCAGTGTACTGTGTAGATCCAAATTTCTCAACCATTGATAGTCTTGTTATCAGATAACCTTAAGCTTATTTTTATTTATAGCTTCGTGTAATTATTTGAAATATCGCGATCTTCTGTTTATCGGATGTGCGCTTCTGTTGTAAGTTGTACGCATTTGTACTGAGCAATTCGAGTTATACGCTAATAGTTAAATGAATTAAACGTGATTGTAATTTGCTGTTAACTGAACTGAATTTAAGTCTTCTTTTGACCGACCATCATGGGTGCCATCAACACAGCAAAGAATCGGTTGAGAGCTGTAACCGTTGTTTCTGCCGTGAGTGCGAGAGTTGTTTAAATTTTTGCTATAACTTTTGATGCTTGCGTATAACAGGTGTATGTTTGAAATTATATCGTGACAGGTGTTCGGTTTTGCAACGTTAGGTGTGACCATCTTTCTGTACAACTACTTGGCCCACATCGGTGAGAACACCTCGGACGAAGATGGCCAGGACAAAGTCGCCGTTTGTTTGGACGCCTTGCTGGGGTGCCACAAGAAGCAGACTTGGATGGAGCTAAATATGCTGGCGATCCTTGCCAGCATTTACGAACTAACTAGTTCATTTTTCGTCTTCAGGGTAATAAGCACAAATGTATGAACATGCATGCGAATGTTCGAGAAAAAGGGACTGGAGTCCTTCAACAATAGTTGTCTTTTACTGCAGGGCTCCCTCGGCATGAGGTCATGGATAGTCGGGAACATGATTCTGGCAGTGTACTTCGCTGGATTTGGGTTCTTTATTTTGCCAGTTTTCCCCAACTTGATGGTCGTGTTTCTGGTGAATGCAGTAGTGGTGATTCTGTGCAGCTTCATGGGATACAGTGTGAAGAACATGAATTCTTTCGACGAGTCGTCAATGTCTCTGTTATGATGAAATCTGTATAGGTTAGATTTGCGATACTTTGAACCTGTGACTTGCTTGAATAAGTACAATATCTAAAGAATCAATCAACTAAGTAAGTTGCTTAAGGCAATGTAATCAAGGTATCAATGAGGCAGTATAAGGCAAGTTTGAACGAGAAATAAAATAGAAAATACTACATGAGGTGACTCTGAAGTTCATACTAAATCTCCGATTAAGCTTGAGAAATACGAGTTGAAATCTAATCGTAACAAGAACTGTCCTAAGTAAGTGCCTTGCTGAGGGTTGCAAGACAAAGTTTTGAACAAATTGAGTAAAAGTTCCACTTGAAGTTTGAACTTGGCTGAGAGATCTTGAATTTCTTTGGTAGTGCCTTCATTTAGAGGAACATCTTCTGTTTCGCATTGCTTGATGTGCTTGTGCATTAGCCCGGTGAATTGGTATCCGATGTTTAGAAGTTCGTCGACGAAGTGGTTGAGCTGTAACAAACGCAATTTGATAAAGCTGGACTGATTACAATCTGCATTAGATTGCTATGGCTATAATAGCTTGAGTTGGTGGGCTTACCCTTTTGTTCGTTTGAAATGATTGAGCCAGAATATCGTTCTGAAAATTTCCGTGAGCAATTCGGATGTCTTCAAATGTGTCACTTTTGTTCACAGCGTTCATCAAAATAGCAAACTGGTTCTCGAGGACATCCTCCTACAACATCAGATCAATTATGAGTTTGATATTGATCTACATATGCTATGAGAGGCTCCCTTTTTACCTGAAGGTAATGCTGTAAGTGGTTAATAAAGAAGCTCATGACGTTCTTCAAGTCTGCAGGACCACCAGGGATGGGAAAACGGAATATTTTCCTCGTATCCACCCAGATGTTGTTCAGTTGCATTTGCAAAAGCCTAACTTTCAGAAGGAAGTGTAAGAGTTGGTTGTATCTGTATTCTGCATCTTCCGTGAAAAACACATGCAGAGGCCAATCATGCTTGATTTTGATGGATAGTTTGGAAATATAGTCCACCAAAGTGCCTTCTTTGTCTACAAAAAAGACAATTTCTTCAAGTTCTAGCTACACCATTGAAATATGAGGGAACAAGAAATCTTAGTACCTGGCAGCAGATTCAGTTCCAGTTTCTGTACAATCTCTTCAGAGACTTGAACTCGTACGGCAGATGTCGAAAAAGCTCGGCGAAATTCTAGAATCACAAAGAATATTTCATTATTTCGTAATCCCTCAATACCCACGTTTCAAAATATCATTTAGTACTCACCGGCTTGTAAAGTATTCTTTGACAACGGTGTCTGCTGCAACGAGCTCAAAAAGTCGTGGAACAGCTCTCCTCTACCCGTTAGGTAAAAATCTTTCATAATTTCCAGATGTAATTTCAAATTGGCATCGTCCAACACTAGCCTATGCAGCACCTGCACCAAAAGTTATTATTTCTTCAATATCCACAGTAATCACATTCTCTACTTCCTTCAAAAATACCTTGCCCACAGACACCGCCAAATCCTGAATAGTATTGTTGAATTCTTCCGGTCTGAACGTATCCACAGGAACTTTTTTCATCTTCTCATGGAACATTTTTTGCTGCTCCAGAGCAATCTCTTTAGTTTCTGTAAAGCATAGTCAAGCATCAGATAAAAGTGACATTGACATCATCAACCAACAGTAATTTTGGGCACAGAATTTCAAACTTACTGTCAGACTTTTGCAAAATACTCACAGCGTTTCCAATAAACAGAATCTTCTCCATTAACGGGACTCCCAAATACGATGGTACTAAACTATAGTTAACACAATACTGAGTATTCGCTGGATTTCCTGCATCTGCATCACTTGGCACAACGGACTTTTTCTGAATCAAAAACTCGTTGAACGGATCTGACAGAACGCCATAACCAATCCAGCTGGTGACTTGCTTGAAGAATGTTCGATTCACCCACGGAATCAGCCTGTAAAAGTATTCAAAATCAGTTCTATCTAACATGCAATCCTTTACTCAAACCCATGCACTGTTTCAGTTAACCTTTTCAAATGCTGCTGAAGATGTGGCTTTTGTTCGTATTCTGTCTTCAATATTTCCAGGACCAGTGTTGAACTTCGAAATTCATCTTGTACCTACACATGTCAATCCAATATTATAACTGAGCCTGATTGTTTACGTGAATGCTACTTTCTGGCACACTTACCTTCTTTGTGATAATGTCCAAAGACTCGAACAAACTCCTGTACTGTTCCACACCAGCCCGTAGATTGCTCAAAGTGACTTCAGAATCTCGAATCACGTCTAGCTCGAAGGCCGCCAAGTCGTCTTCATACTTCTTCAACAACTCTTGGATTCCACAACTTAAGGCTGAAATATACAGGCCTGGTTGCATTTGACGCCCGTCTTCCTTGTTAACTCCTGAAATCAGATGAAACAGCATTTAACATAGTTGGTTTCGAGCATTGTCCTAAATAGCGAAACTGTGGATTCAACTCACCATTAAGTTGGTACCAACCTATAAATTGTTGCAACTTCATGTACATGGTACCAACTTGAAGAAGTTCGTCAATTAAGGCGATTTCACCTGGATGGACGAATGGAGAATTCACGTCTTTTCTCATTTTCAGAATTCCGTCCTTATTGTCCTGGAAAACGTCTCCAGGCCAGCCATTTAAGGCTAGCAAAAGTTCGTGTAACATGATCAAACGAAATCAAATTGTACAATTTATCAAAAATGTGTATAGACAGTTCACAATCATGAAATTCACGATGTTTTTGGCGGCTGCAGTCATCATTCCCGCTCGAATGGAGTCTAAACCTCCTTCGCGTTGTTTAGCTTCATTGAGACCAAATCATGACACACCATGTAGCGCTTTTTGCAAGACGAAGTTGAAATGGAATATGGGTTTTCGGATGTTTGCGGGTCAGACCACTGGCGGCACTGCAACCTCAGGGTCATAAAATAAATCGCGATCTTGAGCGTAAAAAGACGACTTACAATTCTATGCTCGATTGTGTCGTATATCGGCTCACTTTTGAATCATGCTAGATCTTGTTGTCATTTTACCAAAACTCAGAAGAAATGTCGTTTTATCTCCGAACGGAGTCCGCCCTTGGATACCCTTGTGATGTTTTCAGGTGCCCCTAGTTGACAAATGCACTTGCTGGGATATGCCGAGATTGCCTGCGCAAAACTATAGAACCTTGAGAAGTTCGATGCAATGGTCTCTCTACGCTATCTTCTAGCAATCATTACATAACTGATGCTGTAAAAGTAACCTTTATTCATTTAAGTTAGTATCGATGTTCATGTTCCAGCTAATTGAATCAAATTCGAGAGCTATTAGTAAGCTGTAAAGTTGTCTTGTAGTCTTGTATTTCCTACGTGAACTACTTGCTTTCATCTCTTCTAGCCCTTCTCTTGCACAGGGTCTGCCGTTTCAAACTCGGGATTGAAACGGGGGGTTTATAAGGTTTGAAGTCCTGGAATCGCATTGCATTTATTAGATTTGCAAAGTGTATTCGACGGTATTTATTTTGGTTTAAGTAGGCTAGCGATATTACCTGGGACGAATCGGAACTGAGTTCATACGGATCCCTGTCTTGACCACGAGAGGCTGGTGGGGCCACGGAACTAGGACCTGCCCTCGAACTCTGGTACGAGTTTTTTGGTTTTACGAAGGTGGTGGGCTTTTGGAATTGTCCAGGCTTAACTGCGGGCGTTTTTGGGTCATATGGTGCAGGACGATTTTTGGGAGTCTCGAACGTAGGAGTCTTCTCCTGTAAAATATTATTTCGCTATATGTATTTTCCGTCTTAAATAATTATTCATTACGGTAGCAAAGGTTCTTTCATATATAACTATTTAATGTTTACCTTAGAATTTCTCGACTGAGTTCGAGATCGATCCGTACTGCCAAATAGCTGTCCAGGCCCACTGGTAGGCTTTGGCACTGCTCCTGTTGCTTTTGAGCTTGTGGAAGTTGCACCAAGACTGCCTTCTGGCAGGGGTGGGATTGCGGGACGTGAAGGTTTCGTTGGAGATCTTGCTGGTGCTGAAGTTTTACGCTCACGGTAGTCACCAGGTTTAGTGATAGCCAGCTTGTGAGTTTCTTCAACCAGTTGGGTTTCCTGAAGACCGAATTCCAAATCTTCAACATCTTGAGTTAGTTTCTTGTTTTCTTCTCTGCAAATACAACATAGCTCAAGCTTATTCAGCTGCACTAACACGTAAAATATAAAGGATGACTTGGATATTGGATGGAAGCCTCACCTTAGTCTTTGGATGTCGGTATCAAGCCGCTTGTCTCGCTGCAACTCATCCGCATATTTCTTCTTTTTCTCTTCAACCCGTTTAGCAAGCTGCCGGTGTGAGTTGATCATATCGGTTTTGTTACCCATCCCTTGTCGGAGTTCAGCAAGTTGTTCTTGTTTTTGCTTACGTTCAAATTCCAATTGAACATGATCAGCTTCCAGCTTTTCACATTGCTCCCTGGAAGCAAATTAACGAGTTATCATAATCACGTATCACATTCAGTCTCTCCGCATGCTGATTGCTGAACATGCCGGTTACCTCATTTTGTCTAAATTCGCTCTTTTTGAGCTAAACTCTTTTTGCAGATTATCTCGTTCTTTCTGTAGCGTCTCTTTCCTATCCTTAGTCATCTTGTATTTCTTTTCTGCAGCGCCATATTGCTTTTCTAAAACAGCCTGCTGTTTGATGTCCTCACTGAGTCTTTTCAATCTCGCTTCCATCTCGCTGTTGCTTTGGCGCAAATACTCAACATTTTTCCTAGAACATCAGCAAATTTGAAAAACCTGCATTCTCAAGTTTAATCTATAGTAAACATACCTCCGATCTTCTATTTCCTGTTCCTTTTTAGCAAGATCGTCAGTGTACTGTTTCTTTTCTACATTGAGCAATTCGATTTCTTCCGATTGTTTCTGCAGATTTTCTTTGTGTTCGGCAAGTTTTGCTTCAGACTGCATGCTGAGTTTAAGACTTTCCATCTGAATTTCATGTAGTCGCAGCTTCCGAGATTCAATTTCCATCTCCGCGGATTCCCGTTGTGCGCTAAGACTTGATAGTCTATTCTGATGTTTTTCATTTCTGTATAAGTAAAATTGTGCAATGAATGGTCGTACGCATATGACAATTGCATTTGATTATAAATGGAAACTTACACTTGTTGTAACAGCTTCTCTTTGGCTGTTTGGACAGCATGCCTGGTTCCTTCCAATTCTTTCTTAGACACTTCAAGTTTACTATCAAGAGTCTGATGGGATGATTCCAAAGCAGATATTATGTCTTCGGCAGACTGTTTGCGAACATTGAATGCTTCTTCTTGCTCGACAGCGAGAACTTGGACTGAATCTAACTGGTTCTGAAGGGTGTCCCGTTGTCCCGACAAATCCAAAATTCTGTGGTCAAGGTTGGCTATTTTGTTCTTCTGCTGTTCTTCCTGCTTCCTGTAATCAGCAACATTCAAATGAACTAGTACTACTATTTCTTAACATGATCATGACTTTGACAATTTCATGACTGAACACTTACTTCAGGTTCTCAGCTTCGGCCTCACGGCTGAGTACTTCCTCCTTTAGCTTTGATACATCAGATTGAAGATCTTGGATTGAATTATCACTGGAGGCAGTTTCTAAGCTGGACCGCAAGGCTGCCAAATTCTCCTCCATTGAAGCTATGTCGTTTTCCAGCAGCGGAATTTGCTCAGTCATAGATTGCCACTCGTCATGCTTTGTCTGGTGCTGAGCCTTCATTTCTTCTACATCATTCCGAAGTTGCTCCAACGGATATGCTGCATTCTTTTCGGCTAAAACTTCTTCCAGATGAATTACTTCGTCGTCTAGCTGTCGATTTGTTTCCGTTTTGTTCTTCACTCGCTGCTGCAAATCCTCTGAGTCTGTCTTCAACTGCAGGCAACTACTTTCTAATTCTCTTCTCTGGTCTATAGCTGCCTGCCTGGCTTGCTTCCTGGCTTCAAGCTCCTTGATCCCTTCATCTATTGCCGCTTCAGTGTTCCCGATCTGACCACGAATATTGTCATCTTTAATTTGCAAAATATTGATCTTTTCCTCAAGGCTGGCGCTAACTTGACGATTTTCTTCGATTTCTTTTTCTTTCTCGGAAATCTTGCTGTTATTTTCATCGGTTTTCGCTACAAGTTCTTGCCACTCCTGCTGCACATTCCCGGCTTCTTGTTCAAGCGCTTTAACCACTTCTGCCTGGTTGTCACGTTCTTTTACAGCATCCTCAATGGCAGCACGTCGATCATCCAGCACTTGATCCAGAGCAGATGACTTATCACTTATCACCCGTTCAATTTCTTCTTCGACATTTTGACGAAGAGTTTCCTCTTTCTGTAGATCAGAAGTCGCTTCTTTCAAGGCTCCAGAAATTTCTTCACAGTCAGATTTGATCTCTTGAATCTCAGTTTGCAGACGCTGGTCCTCTAAAACCGATGCTTGAAGCTCTTGCATTTGAAGATCCCTTCTCTCTTTGTCTTCGCTTCTCTTCCGTCTAACATCCATCAACTGGGCACGGATCTCTTCAATTGATTCTTGAATAACCGATCGGTTTCTCACAAGTCCTTCCTTCTTAGCACAAGCCTGGACGAGAGCATCCTTTGTCAGTTTTATCTGGGCTCTCATTTGTTCATTTTGCTGCCGTTTCTCGTTTAGCTTCTGATCGAGGTCACCCCGTTGCATGTCCAGCTGACGATCGTGAATTTCGATTTCCTTCAGACGTTGCTCCATTTCAGCGGCCTGCTTCCTGCCTTCTTCGATCAAAGCTCGCTCGGCTTTGTTGTTCTCAATCTTCTCCTGGAGCTTCTCATTTGCCTTGGCGAGCACCAGTTCTTGCAGTGACATCATTTTCCCGTGAGAATTGCAAATCAAGTCATTCATCCCTCCCAACCGAGTCTGCATGGCTAAAACCGTGGCAACCGTAGCTTGGGTCAGCTGTTCAGCCCGTATCAAACTGCAAAAGACAAAACAGAATGTCATTAATCCTACCTACATGCTCACGCACAAGAGACATTACTCGGATCTAAAAGACACAGCTTCAAAATTTATCTCTTTAATCTGATCATGATCATCCGTACAAAGATGGATTGGAAATAGACAATTAATTTTACTTACCTCAGCTCAGTGGCTTCTCGCTGTTTCCGCTTTTCTTCTCTCGAATTGTTGAAGTCATCAATGATTTTCTGCAACCTCGCCTTTTCTTCTTTCTGCTTGACCAAGGCTTCCCGTTTCCGGGCATTGCTTTCTTCTCTTTCTTTGACGGATTGTTCCAAACGACGCCTTTCAGCAACAACCCGCTTCAGTGCTGCCTCCAGCTCCTCAAAAGACTCCAGCCCCGTGAGCTCTTGCATTGGAAATTCGTCGGCCATGATGACCGGTTCGTTTTCCACCACGAAAATCTGTGAAAATCACAAAATTGAGTAGAATTTTACACGCAGCCTAAGGAATCAAGAGTTACAGAAGCAAAATGAAGGCAGAGGCAGAATGAATGAATCATGGAGCGAAACGAACAAGGTGAAGACGAGAAAACCAATGATTTCGAATTCCAAGGGACAAATTTTCCCTACCAACTAACCACCGTGTAAACTTCCGTTTTCCACAATCCATGAAAAACGCAAAATTTTGTACAACTTTTTGCACAGCTCAACAAAACAAGAGTTACAGAAGCGAAATCGAGGCAGAATGAATGAATAAGGCAACAGACAAGGAGAGAAACCCAACCAACTTCAACGGACAACAATTCATTCATCAACTCGAGTCGTAGCAACTTTCGTTTTCTACCGAGAAAATCTATGAAAAACACAAAATTTTGTATAACTTTTTGCACAGCTTAACAAAACAAGAGTTACAGAACCAAAAACAAGGCAGAATGACCGAATCATGCAACAGACAATGAGAGAAAACCAAAGAATTTCAAAATTTTCACTTACCAACTAAAAGTTGTAGAAATTTTCGTTTTTCACCTCGTTTTCTTTACTAACAACAGTTATGCTAACGAAAAATTGATAGAACCTCACAAAAACCGCAGATTTCAGCGTAAAACTTCCAGAAAATTTGAAGAAAATCACTGAAAACTTCCAAGGAAAATTTCTCCTTACGTCCTCCTTCAACGGCTTCCACACGACAAGTGACGACAGCTCAAGATGACAGCGACTTGACAGGCAGAAACGTGA
>JAQGBJ010002411.1:0-16649 GCA_034698345.1 Sphaeridia pumilis
TACCAAAAGCCAGGAAACCAAGGGGAAAGTTGGCTATGGGATTCCAAAAAGTTAGAAAAATGAAAGTTGAAGGTTAGTCATAGTCATATGGTTTTATAACAGCAGGGATTGCATATGAGATCAAGTTTCACAAGATTGGGGAATTTACATGGGTTATCGGTATTGACAAAGTCAATTTAAGTTTTCGGTGGATTTGACCCAAAAATCTTATCAGGGTAACAGATACATGTATAAGCTCACAGCATTTGACGTTGTAGAGGAAGTGGAGCGTCGAAACTATACGTAAACTGGCGAAGAACAACGGTAACAGGCACCGATTTACCGGATAGAATCAGAAAAGTTTATAAACAAGCCATCAGAAATTCAAGCATGGACAAGGACAAATAAACATAACTTCAAGCGATAAGATTGTAGAGCTCAATTAGGTCAAAGGTCAGATGGCGGGTGATTTTGAAGTATATATATCTGTGGTCAAAATGTAGAAATTGTTGAGCGTCTCTTATGACTTTGAAGTCACCAGTGTTGTTGGTAGTTTAAAGAGCCGCGACAGCCCTAACGACCCATTTGACCGACACTAACTTGCGGTATGGGACCATAAAACGTTGATATAGTGGAAACGCTGTGTAATTTGTGATAACCACAACAAGACCGACGCTGCTGGATACAGTTGCTACGTCATTGACAGAATCGCTTTTGGAATCAAGAATTCAAAAGTGGTTCGAATCAGATGTGTCTCTTAATGATCAGATGTGTTATCTTGTGTCGTTTGTGATTTTGTGGCGAGTACAAATTTTTAAATGTGTTTATCATAAAGCGTTATCGGAAAGTGTATGATGGATAAAAGGAAGTTAAAGCAGTTGAGACAGTGAAGGACAATAAAACCGTCTTTGATAACGATGCTGTTTCTTCGCTGTGGTCGTTAGACGCTATTGAGCGCGTTATCAAATGATCCCTTGAACCCAATTCAAGTCGTTACATTAAGCTGAATATGACTTTGAAGCAAGTGATGTTGCCTCATCCAAGGCATTTCAATCCTTCTTTTCTTCCATGGTTGAAGCGCGTGGTCGAGAATCTAGAGCTTTGTGGAGGTACAATAGTTTCGATGCAGCTTTAGTCGGAGGCTGGAGTTACATTCATAATGTCTAATAAACCGTTAGCGAGACAGCTGAGTGGGTATAATAAAGCTCTTCTTACGAAAAGTTCAGCTGATACACAACAATGACTTGAACTGCTGTAGTGAGTTGGGCTGATTCGAAACGCACTGACCAGGCCCTAATATTTTGAACAAAAATCTAACAACTGAGCTTGATCATCTAGTAAAATCAAAGAAGTATAACTGTCGACTATTTCCGAATATTTTCCGATTGCTCCTGTTTTCTCAAAGTCAAGAAAGACAGATATCTGCTGATTTGAATTAACATTAATTTAACACATGTTAAAAAGTTGGGGTTATAGCTGAATAAACTGTTTTCAACAAATGGATCTTGATATGACTCACAAGTTTACTAAAAGTATACAGGTTCTTAATTTTTTTTACAATTTGCGCTAAAGACGATAGAAAAGAAACGCGTTATCGAATCTTCCATGTTATCTTGTACAGACGATACAAATTATGTTCTGCATGAATACACATCGGCATGTTTTGAACCTACAATCCTTTGAGGTATTCGGCAAGGTTGAATTCCTTGAGTAACATTTGTCAATATCCTTCAGTCGATGTTTTTACATGAGTTGCAACGTGTTCTTGAAGGTTGACTTGCATTTTTAGCCCCAATGAAAATGTAAGGAAACGAATTGATTCATACGTTAACCGAGATTATTCTCGCCGAATTCAAACCCCAAATACAGTCAATAATTTACGTTGATGTAGCGGTTTTATAGGAGAGTGCTACGAAAAAATATACAATGTTCGTGTGGTGATCTTTACACTGTCTAAAGCATCTTGTCATAGAACAGCACCAGAAATTGGATTTCAGAAAACGTTGAAGTTTGCAATTTTGGATGTTTAAATAGTGTCAAGTTAAACTGGGGAGTCCAGTTGTGGATGAGATTGAGATTGGACTTTAAAGAGTTTGAATCGATATTATATTGGCTGCAACATGAAAGTTGTGTTTAGAGAATGAAGTCCTGCCATACCTGACCGCTTTTTGCAGCTAAAAACAAATATATGTCATTCTTTGCTGCTCCAAGATAACCTGAAAAACGCTCCCCATTCTGTTCCCGAGGCAGTAAAACTTTGTTTTAAACTTGAAATGTTCAAGCCATGATTCAGACTGTTGTCCACTTACGTTGATATTGTCGCTGTTCTCCTAGTAAGCAGAGAAACCCGATTCCTCGTAATAAGTTTTTGAATAACAATATGAAAAATAACAAGCGCACCTGACTTCCCACAAACATTTTTTCGTATACTTTCTCACTCACTTTACTATCAGTCTGATATTAAAGCCGCACAAATAATAATAATAATAAGAATATTTCTTAGTTATTGTGATATGTACTAAAATTGTGATACAAGAACGGGACCAAACCATAATACGTCTTCTCAAATGATGACTACAATATTACTATTTCTTTATAAAAAACCTTGTCGTGCAGTAATCGAATTCCTTGTTTTTAAAAGCAATCTCTGTAGACTGGTTTGAGTTTTTAACACAATATACAGTTTTCTCGATTTAACGCTTTTCAGAATTCTACGTAAAACTTTGACTAGATCCCATATTTGTACACAAGTTTTTTAGCTGGCTTAAATGGGTCTGCAGTTGTCGCTTCCCAAGTTATGTCACAGTGTGGAGTTTTCATAAGAGGACTTAGACATAAGACTAATAAAAACATACGCGATCGAGTTTGTCGCTGATTCCAAGCTCACCACATTCCGCATCTAGCTTGATATTACACGGACTATTCGTCAACCCGTTCAGTCAGTCAAACTATAATGCGCTTCTGTGTTCCTAGAACAAACTGGGCAGCAACCACTAGAAATCACATTTTCTGTCATTCATGTCAATAGAATTCCACGAGTCCAACATGACATAACAGGATCCTTCATGTACTCTCGTAAGCTGATGTACTACAACAACTTCCACTTGGCGGTGCTTCCTTTCTCGCTTCGCCAACTCAACTTTTCTCATCCGCCTGTCTCTTGTTTTTACCGGGCGAACCCGGAATCACTAAGTTGAGAATGCCCGCTCTTCTTCCTCGTACCCGTCTTCTTGCCATCTCATGCAACTTTCATCAGTGGACTTTCACCTCATCTCCGTTTCTTGCTCTTGTTATGTCTTGCAACTCGTTCTTCGTATCTTACTACTCCACTGCAAGTCCACAAAAACAGCACAACTGCATTTCAAAACTTTCCACAACAAACTTTCTACCATATCAAGTCTCCGGAGAAACACTTGGTTTCCTACTCATACACATCCGGTCGCACACAAACACGCTTTCACTGGTGTATCTTCTTCTTGGACAACGTCTGTCCCTATTTGACCAACACTGAAAAGTACAAGAAGAGACATTGCTTCCTGCATCGTAAGACCATTTTACCGGAAACCGCATCTCCAAAGAGCCAGCAGATGCTGGCTGACCGAGGTACATCCAAAGATGCGGCAAACTGACTGGAGAAAGTGGCGGCGATGACTTTGTACACGTGCCGCCAAGCGTTCCGGGTACAAGCAGCGCTTGGGGCCTTCCGCCGGCGAAACTTGTGTCCGTCCGTCTGCAGCACACCTTGTGTGTACATCTCCAAATGTCCTTTGGCCTTGCTGAATAAGAAACGACTTTCTCCGAAATACTCTTCTCGTGGGACTTGAGCACATGGCGAATTCAATATCCAAGACTTTTTCCCAGTCGTTTCTCCAAAGGTCTGTCTGATGAGATTAGCTTGATTCGGATAAAAAACGGCGTTTTTATGGAGGTTTAAAAGCCTCCACCGAACTCTCAAAGCTACAAAGTTTTTCAACTTTTTCCCCCTAATTCTTCACAATTCCAGTACCAAGTTTTTTTTGTCCTGGAATCTGGAACGTCTGCTGAACCTGACATTGCATTAATGAGACACATACAAACACGGCTGCTTGTGTGCCACAGAAATAAAATATTCGGTTGGTCCAAATATCCGCAGCAGCGCCCGGTATCTGGTTTGCTCTCAGCTCCTGGTATTTCAAAGACATTCATCCTGAGGCACACGCTTCATTTCATTTCGGATTATATAAATCTGTCTGTCTTCTTCTATATTTTTTAACGTATAAGCAAATAACAAGATTACACCAACTTTCCCAACAAACTCACACAGGCTTTTGCTTACTGCTAACCTCAGCAGATGCTCATTTCCTCCCGCAGGCTTCGCCGTTGCCAAAATAAACAAAAGCTATAGAAACGACGTCGTTGAGCATTACGAACGAGCTAGACAGCAGCTCTTTGCCAAATCCAGATTGCCTGTTTTGATGCTACACAGACTTACTTTTTCAGCTCTTTTAATTAATAAAATTAAATCAAGCTTGCTCTTTCGGTCAGCGTTTTGATAATTGAAACCATGTTCCACTGTATATGTTGTGACAAGCCAAGAGAGAAATTAGGCGAAACATTTTCTAGAATTCTAGAAGGATAGATTTCTAGATTAGTTTTGATATTATGAAATACTATCCTGCTCGAGCTGGCGGTTGCCACAGCTAGCGGATTTCCTGCTTTCCGCTGTAAAAGGGGGAGAGGGTTTCTAGTTTCTAGAACTTCCGTCCTAGAATATCCGCTAGAAGTAGTAGTGCTTTTATACGAACTCGCAGCTGCTACTGTTGGTTATATCTATCTGGTTGATCATGAGCCGCTATTTCTTCATCATCATTTGTACCAACCAACCAGCATTAGCTGGTCCACTAGCGACTCTTTTTCTAATGACGCTTCTAATGAAGATTTGTTTCCACCGAATGTCATCTAGCAGCCTCTGGCTCTTGATCTTCCGGCTGGTTTCTATATGGAATTCGAATTCTACAGAGTTCTGAAGCTAGAAAAGCACCTCTATGAAACATAATCTAGCTCATCTTTCATCTCCTATTATTTCAAAAGCTAAAGTGGCACGAATCTTCAATCATCATTCAGCGTCATTGGAAGAGACCCATTTACGCTTTCTTCACTGCTATTTGTTAGAAGCGTGTATTCGCTGCTGCCAACTTAATTCTGTCGCTAATTCATAATGTTCCGTATGTACACATACGCGTTCAAAACGCCTCCTTCGGAAGAAGAAGTTCGAAGAAGCTGCAGTAGTGGAACGTCTTGCAAACATAAACAAAGCAACCGCATCCGCCCACTTGGTATCTGCACATGAAATATGGGCCTCTTAATGGCACACCGGGCGTTACTTTGCCCGAATCTTCCATGTTTCCACCTCGGATATTTTACCCGGTTTTTCCCGTTTCCGGTGACTGTTTGGCAGCATCTTCGTATAGGCCATTCATCAGACCCCCCGAAGTTTCTTTGAAATTGACGCTGTTTAGGATCTAAGAAGGTTTGCAAAAAAATTCAAGAGTTTTTCGAATAGCAGTGCATAAACTTTTTAGAAAAGATAGTCACGCCTAGCGAAACTTTTGGTAATTAATCTTGGTCCTATTTTCCTGTTGGACACGCTACTAGATATAAATTAAGTCAGGTTTAATCGATATCAGTTGGCCTTTATATAGGTCCAAACGGTTAGGAAATTTTGCGAAAAATTCGCAAACTGTCTTTGGTTGGCCACATCGATGATTCGGCATATAAACTAGACAACAAGTGGCCCGTATGATGTAATTTTGGCGGCTTTTTCCAAATGTTGTATATTTGATCTTTCTCAAACTTTTAAGCACAGCTGCTTGGTTCTTATTACTAGGACATGTTCCTGCCATTTAAACCATTACTGTCGATTGCTGGCTGTCTTCATCGCGAAGCAATAAGGTCGGAGCAAGTGTGTCTGTAAAAAAGTGTACATGTAGTTATAAACGATACGAGATGAAAACATTTGTCAGGATGCCAAATTGCTTGGGACGTAATGTTATTTCCCCGCCAGCAATAAACTTGTCCATAAAGATTAGCTTGTGCGAGAAGAAGCAGTAAAAGCGCGGGAATGGCGTCAGCGATGTGTGAAGGTCTTGAGAGTCTCGTGGTTAATCATCGCTGCGCTAATTGCTTTTGGGCGGCAGCAGCGCCCCCATGCGGCGTTTACGAATTTGGAGATGTGCAATGACTAAGGAAAATTTTTGCTCTGTGTTTTAGGCGGGAACTATGATGCCGAAACCACCGTCGATACACGACGAAATCAGGTCAATCAAATCGAACCTTCATTTACTGACGAATGAGCGGGATGTTTTGGAAGCTTCGATGATAAACCTGCAGGTGAGTAGAACATGTATCTGGAATGAGGTTTTGGAGTTGGAATTTAAAAATTTCCCGCCTTTTTTCCCGCCATTTTTTCAAAAGATCGATACCAACGAATCAGCCCGCCTCAACCACGAAGCAAGGCTAACAGAAATGAACTCGGTGATCGGACACCTCCAGGCGCAACTGGACACCAAGTCTGATCAGGTCATCAGTGAAGCTTCAGAACATTCGGAAGATGACGAGGACCTGAATTCCGGAAACTTGATACCGAAGTTTGCACAGTTGCTTCCGAAGCGACCAGATTCGACGGGGACTTCGCCAGTACCTTCGAAGCCTTCGAATTTGAACGTCGCAGTAATTCGTGATTTGAAGTCACTTGGAACAACCCGCACGGCTGTAATCAGTGACCTGAATTCCAATACACTGGATTCTTCAAATTCAGTAAAATCTCCAGTATCTACTTTGAAAGAGAAAGAAGAAGAGCCACTGTCGCCACCTGGCAACTTGAATAAACCCAGCCAAAATTACTTTCCCACGGACAATTTGCGTGTAAATTGTGGCGGGCACAAATCACCATGCTGTTCCACGTCGCCACAGCAGTCTTCGATGGACACTTCGTCGACGACTTCGCCTAGTTCTCACCAATCGCCACCTGCTACGACGACCGAAGAGTCGCCCGGCGAGGCGCCATCTGGTGGCGCTCCGGTTTCGGAAGCACAAGCACAGGCTCCTTACGACGTTGTTTGTTCCCATAATCGTAAGTGTCGTAGCGTAGCATTAAATCTGGAATATTTCCAGAAGTTTTCTTATTTTGCTCTTTTTGACGTTTCCAGAACAACGACAAACCCGTAAATCCCGAACTCGAAGGAAGAAGCCATTGTCGCATCGGCATAACTTGAGCGATTCCAACGAAAATTTGCAAGTACGTAAAATTTTACATTCAAAATTCCCGCTCAAAGACACATATTTCACCCATTTCGTGAGTGCTTTCTCACATTTGACTTTTAAATCACTGCCGCAGTTACAACAAAATATGTACTTTGTATCGTATGCATGGTTTTGGCGGGAAAAATCCCATTTTGTTCAATCGCATTAACGCCACCACTTTCACCCGCATTTGGCAACCATTACAAAACTTTAGCCCACTTGTCAATTCCGTTGCTATTTTTTTCGCGCCACTTTTCGTCGAGCAATCCATCGACTCCATTTTGTATTCATCTGAACCGACTGGCACTTGGTGTAAATTCGGCATAAATTATCCAACGGGCTTTTCCCAAACCTTTTGTTAACAGCAACAACCCGAATTTCTCTTGTCACTTTGCATAAAATTCCCGGGCATTTTGTTACCCGGATTTTGAAACCTCGGTCTTAGAGCTCAAGCCAGTTGCCAGTTGCCACTCACCGTGTTTCGGGCACATGAGAAAAAACACTTTTCACTCCCAAAAAGGCGGGCACCGGAAGGAAACACGATAAGCAAAACATATACAATTTTCGCTCAACTTGTTACTCGTATTGCACGCAAATGGTCACTTTTAGGCAAACTTTTGTTAAAGCTTTTTAGCCGTATAACAAGAAGAAAAGAGCAAATGTGAGGTGGCGTGGAAAAATTACTTTTTGAATTCCTTGCGAAGTCTCCAATGTCCGCCTGTCTGTCATTGTCGAGGATTTCAGCGAATCCTGTATCTTCCAAGTCTTTGGAACCTGCGAAACTTGAAGCTTGTACGCTGTAAACGGCTCATTCGTCATTGTCTTGGCCTCAAACTTCTTTTTGTCCTTTTCAAAGTCTCGAAGGTTGTAAAAATCACATTCTTTTTGTCGTTAATTCGTTTTTCATGTAATGGGTCGCAGCAGGCTTTTGAAAAACTCGCGTGTGCCTTCCGTCCGAGTAACCTTCGAAGCGACCTCTGGCGCTAGTACATAGTTCGTGCCTTCGCTGCTGCTAACTCCAGGCGACGACGGTAATTACTTTTCCGCCACGACTACTTGAATGTCGTTTCGTTGGTTCGTGTCCTCCTCTCGTCCCCGTCCCATGTCACTTACTTGGCCCAATTTCTCTGAAAATTTTTCCCATTACTCTGAACAACTCTTCTTCTCGTAGTAGTTATAGCACTACCGCAGAAGCACAATAATAAATTACCCGCGACTTTCTCCAAGCTCACAACATTGACAATAATGCGCGGGAACGTTGTTCAGTTTCTGGAATTTTCGCTACTGGCGACAGCCCAAAAGGAAGCGCGCGTTGCTGTCGAAGAACAGAATTTATAAACGGAAACGTGTCAAATTGGCACTATTGTAAATGGACATTTTTCCACCTTTGCTCCAATAAGGTTATAACATATTTCACACAATTCGCTATGGAAGAATACACGTCGAAATTGGATCAATGCTGCAAATATATAAATTGGACGTGCTGCCGTCATGGGGTTCTGGTGGCATACCTTTTACCGGCATTTCGAACGACGTGACGTCTTGCGGGAGATGATGATATTTTGCCTGTGAGTTATGTGTGTCCCGAAATATTATTATTTTCCCGCCTAAAATCGATTTCGAATAAATCTTACGTGTTGTATGCAGGGTGATAAGAAATCTTGGCGAAAAAGAATTGGTTTACCATAGAAACACATGTCAGACCATTGAAGTCAAAAATGGCCTAATGGCTTCTCAACAAGGGAAAAAGTCATAGAGTATATTTCCGTGTACCCTCCTGACACTTGATGCCTTTGGTTCTCCTTTTCGCGCCGCGGGAATTTTAAAATTTCAGCATAGTTCTCCCAGTAGTACTTTTTCCATGACTTGATTTCGTCTGTATTTAACTCGCGAACCTCCGGAGACGTCTTCCGTCAATGATGACTTTTGACTTGAGCCTATGCCCAGATCCGAGAATACACTGGCGAAAACAAAAGACGCTTTTGTTCCAACACATAGTGCAAGCCTGAAGAATCTAACGAATGCTAATTTGACACATGAAAAGTCATTACGGCCACACCGTCATTCACTTATAGTCTTTGTTCTAGCTGACTTCTTTGCCAACTTGGAGAACAAGCTTATTTTGTATGCCTCCCAACGGAACTTTCTCCAAAATATATAATAACAGCAACCTTAGGAGAATAGCAGATGTAATCAGCGCCCACCAGAGTCGCACTTGAATAGCATTGTCTATTCTTCGTATATCTATAATGCATTGTGTACTTCTTGATTAGCCTCCTCATCCTTGTCTACAAGATTCGTCCTAGTACTATAGAACCATGTGGTTGCTTCTAGTTCTCTTCATCAACTTGATTAGCGTCCTCTCAGTCAGTAGTAGCAACTTTGGCACTTCGCAGTAACTGTCTATCTTTAATTACCGAGCTTCATCAGCATTTTAGCATTAAATTAAGTTACCTTCTTCTTCCTCCTACATCTTCTAGAATACTCAAGAAACTTGTAGATTTCTCTAGGAAAAAGCTCGTCTAAAAAACTAGCCCAATCCTGCCTCTCATCAGTCATTCTCTCTCTCGCTAATTACCTTCTACCAACCTGGTGACATTTTTCTCCAAATAAAACGTACTTTCTCTAAGAAAACCCGCAGGCTTTCTCCCATGGCTCCTTCGTAGCTTTCTAAATCCTACCTGCTGCTCTGCAAGTACTTGAAGGCATATAACTACGTCTCTCACCTGTAAAACTAATTACTGCCGTATAAAACACACGCCATAAAATCCTTAATGGGAAATGCTGGTTCTAAACGCTCTTCTTGTCTTGAGAGAGAGAAACCATATTCCAGTAACTGAGGTCCCACGGCGGCTCTCGGAACTTCGCTCCTGCTGCAGTCAACTTGCTCTCTGAACCGTGTAATAATCAACTGTTAATAGACTCATTTATTGTGTTATTGCCAAAATGCGAACTGAAATACTGAAATGATCTCCCAAGTTGGCGCCTCCAGCGCCTCCTGCGTACTCGTTTGGTACTTGTTGGTCCACGCGCTGCTTGCTGAATAATGCAGTTGATATTTTATTATTTAAGCTCATCGTTTGCCGTCTTTTCACTTCAACTTGAACTCACAACTTGTATCCTTCTTTTTAGGTTTACCAACAAGAAGACAAGGACGACAGCCAGTCTTCACCCGACCTGACTGGCCCCCGCCAACTTCAACTACAGACAACTTGCCAACTTTCACCCAACCTTGGCTACAGTAGTGCTAATAAGAAAAAGACTGCAAATAAAAAAACACTCAGCAGCAGCAGATCCAGTCCCTTTGGGAAATGTAAGTAAAACCTTGATATTTTCTTAGACTTTTTCCAAGTCTTTTGAATCCTGAAAATCTGGGAGAGATTCTAGTACAAAAGAAACTATTGTCTTCTTCTTCTTAAGGCTGTGTGATATAATATGTATAACCTGGGCTTTTGTGATTGAACAACAGGTACGTTGGAACAGCCTCTTGTTTCCGCTACTTCAACCAAAACCAACACTGGACGCTATTCTCCAGAGAAACCACATCGTTTATCTCCTTCTGACAATCTCATTCAGTTTGAGACTCTTCGAGATGAAGTTGCGCTGATCCGCCAAGAGCACTATGCTATTCGGGAAACGCTGACGAGGAAAGACGGCGAATTGTATCGGACTAAAACAGCATTACATAGTATCGCTAGTGAACGGGATCTTCTTAAGAAGAAGGTGAGTACAGTAGTATACTATTTACTATTCAATTAAATTTTGCCTGAATCTTGAGAGAGATACAATTGAATCCAAGGAAAAGATTGAATCTTTTAATGAAATCTAGCTAGAAGATTGAGGAATACAAACAGATTTTATAAAAAAAGACAACCTTAACTTTGAGCTTCAATTAACTTTTTTAAGAACTGGGTTCTAAGAAATAGCTTCTAGAAACAACTAACTTAGAAAGTTAAAAGATCAGTTCAAGATTCTTTCTTGAGATTCAAACTGCTTTAGCTGCCCCACCAGCCTCTCTTGGTCCTGTCCGGTTCCGAGTTACCTGAAAAATGAAAATTATATAGTGTTAGAACACAACTATAAAACCTTTGAAAGTTTTAACAGCTCACCAGAATGTTATCTTACGTTGTTGTTGTTGTTGCTGCTGCTGCTCTTCAAAAGTGGTTTGGCTGCCAAAAGACCTGACTCCTGAGTCGGTTGACGAAGAACTTCGCTGAGTTTGGGCTGGAGATGTAGGTTGCGTTCGAGGCGTGCAGTACAAGGAATACTGAGTTTGTCCTTGATTGGGCGTCGGACTTCCGAAGTTGCGTTGGCCAAATTGGTGATGGTGCGTCAGAGCATGTTGATGGTGCTGGTACAAGTTGGGGCTTTGGTACATCCTGGCTCCGTTCTGGTCCATAATGGCCTTGGTGGCATGTCCTTCCCTGAATGGTACTTGCAAATTTTCGACCGTCTTGGAGTATTCTTCACGGGTGCCATCTGCCAAGTAATGGGTTCGAGTAGTGTTGGTTCGTTGAGCGTAAGCAGGTGGATAGTCCCTAAAAATAAAAAATCACAGATCATGAAATTTATGAGTTTGTTTAGATACACTAACAGTTATCAAAAGAATACAATTTCTACCTTCTTGGACTTTGAAAAGTTGGAGTTGGCTGAAAGCGATTATTTGGTTGAGGCGACAAAGAGTGGATTGAAGAAATGGAAGTCAGAGAACCAAGTGAAGACGTTGATGTCACTGAGGATCCTCCTGGCGAGGCTCCTGGCCCGGGATGAATTGGCGAGGACGCAGCGTTCGGAAGTCCAAATCCTGAAGGTCCAGGTGAACCCACTGGCCTTGGCGATCTCGCGGCCCAGTGGGTTTGTCCAGACTGTGGTTGGTACTTTGGTGGCATGTTGAAGCTCTGGAACGAAATCACAAAATCACATTAAAGCTAATACTAAATTATGATTGCCGAATTCCCAAAAATTCACAACTTACATTTACCACTAATCACAAGTCGAAGAACAGTAGTTTCGCTTACAAGCTCCAAGAGTAGACTAATCTGAAATATAAAGTTCTAGTCAGTACATGAACAAGAAAAATGCCAAAAATTTCTCGCTCCTTCCCTCCAGCTCTCACCCAACTTTGCTAATCTCTCAACATTCTTTCTGCATTCCAGGTCCAAGAGCTCGAATGTCTTTTGAAACAGTCGCCGAAATCGCTGACATTCTTCCCATCGTCGTCAGCCTCCTCACCTCAGCCTCCAACCACACTCGACTCCACCTCCTTTTCCCACCCTTCAAGCCCGTGTCGGAAAGCTGAACGAGTCAAACTGTCCCAGCGCCGCAGGCCTATCAACAACAATTGCCAAAATACCGAAACCCGACCTACAACCTTAAATCTCCGTAAAAACAGCAACAACAATCGATCCTCTCCAACTACTACACAAAATCCCAATGACCAAACAATCTTGTTTACTGGACGTGACCTCACGGTTCTAGGCCCCAACTGCAATTCCAGGCTCATGGAACACGTAATGAGTCCAATTCATGACGATTCAGCACAATCTGAAACAGAAGCTGCATTAAAAAACTCGATGGTTCACGAAAAGCTCCAAGAATATCAGATCCAGACTGACCGACTCAACTGCAGACTTGACCACTTGAGGTCTCAGAACGACGTCCTCGCCCTGAATCTTGAGGATGCCAAAGGCCATTCCGATAGGCTTACGGGGCTGCTGGGCAAGTATGAGTCGAATAATATTGGACATCAAATTACATTGAGTTTGAGGTGAGTCACTATCTGAAAATGTCAGAAATTCTTTAAATTTTGTCTCGCATATCTTCGCTCTTGATAGCGAACTTCCCAATCAGTTCCACAGGACTATTAATCAAACTCAGGCAACAAAAGCCTTACAGATTTCGATCTAGTCTCCTCATGATTCAGCCAATTTCATTCCCTTCAATTTACCATCCAAAATCACAAAGAATGTGCGATACAATACAATTTTGATTACAAATTGCCCTTGGTAGACAGCAGTACCATTGTCGATTCATAATTTACCTCCTTCACTTTTCAGCGACCAACTCATCGACGCCTACGACGTCCTCGTAGCCCTGCTAGAATCCGAACTGGGCCTGCTCCTCGCCAACTGTCGCGCGGCTGGCATCGGCGCTTCTTCAGCCACCACAAGCACTTCAGCGCCAGTCTCCTCAACGACATCGCCTACAGCGCCCGTAGCTCGGCATTCCGATTTTATCATCGACGTCGCTTCCCTTCTTCACCGAGCAAACGACAATCGAATGACTGCCGAAATTGCAGCTCGAAACCTAATAACACGAATGCTGGATTCCCCAGGCTCTGAAAACAACAATTCATCATCCATGTCGGCTTCGGCTCCAGGTCCTACTCGTTCCAATAATAATCAGGCTGTCGTCCCATGGGAAGACGCGTCTTCCAGAAGTCAGACTATGAGGTACGCGCCCTATATAATTGCTATACCCGACTTGACATTTCCAAACAAGAATTATTGCTTCTGACCTAGCCCACATGAATCCCGATTCGTACTTCTTCCCATTCCAATTACTAGTATTTCCACTATATAATTCAGCTTGCATTTGCCTTGAATTCGGTCCCAGTGGGCCTGGTCAAGACCGAAGAAAATTTGCCAAGTCTAGATGCGAAACTGCATATATTTTCAAGGCGATAAGGCCATCTGTGACGATTCTTGAAATTCCGCGAATTCTTCTAAAACGTCGCCTGCAAGCTATATTCTAGATGTGACTTGAAAGATTTTAGAATTGCAAATCCTCTAGGCGCATTGGCATATATGGAGTCAGTGTGTGTTCTAAATTCCAGAAATGCTTTCAGCGTTTCACCCGTTGTCACTTAAATCCTTCTACAAGCTCAAGTCGCTTGCCTTTGCATCTGGTCTCCTAGTCGCTCACTCACTCACTCAGTCACAGTCAATTCTACTAGAAACGTCCTGCCTTCTAGCGACAGCTAGCAAATGGCCAAAACACACATTTCACATCTATTGTTCCGCCTTATTAAACACCAACACATTTAGATTCTTGTCATCATCATCATCGTCTTCTTCTTTTCTTCTAGCATATCTTTCCCACCACGTTCTTCTCGCTTTCTAGAATCGCTCCGAGCTAGATTTGCCATTTGAAGCGTATGTGCCAGCCTGAGCTAGCCAACCGCACAAACATATATTTGTTTTCTCTAGATTCTAGAAGGTGTTGCTGCTGCTTGTGCAGATTCTATCTTTCTTCCTGAGGCAGTTCCATCCATATTTCTTCTAAATGCATTATTCACCGGAATTCAGAAACGCAATTTCACAATCTAACAACGTTTCCCTAGGTCGACTAACAATGTAGAAACTTTAGAGGAAATGGCATTTTAGGAATGCAACAAGCCTTCCGAGTTGCAAGAAACACAAAAGGTAAATAGGCGGCTACTCTTGAATGAATCTTAATCGCTAGACCAAAGTCCGCAGTGCGTCTCGAATGTCTTTGACGGTTCTAGAGCCACCGCTAGAAGAATCACTAGATTCTAAAAACGACCACAAAATAGCTATTCTAGCGAGTCTATTAACAGATAAGCACGATGCAATAACAAGATCCAATTTCCGCGTCGCTCCCATGTCCTAGTAGTAGCTAGCAGAATTTTAGCCTAAAATCTTGTCAAAACAGAGAGAAGAGTTGGAGCGTGGAAACAAAATCTAGAGTCTACTGCTGCTACTTCTTGCAGTATAAACTTGTGGTCTCATCGGCCCATCAATTTTGCAACATGTCACACCATATCAGTCCTTATTGTTTTGCCTTTGTCTTGGTCCTATTGCTACTCGAAAATCTATTCCACCCGCGTCCTACTTTTATGGAGGCTGAGCACCTGCAAAATTGAGTTTCTATAAAACCACCTGGCATTGCAACCAAAATCCTTAAGAAATGTATACATTCTTACAGTCTCCTGATGGAATTCAAAGTGGATTTGCTTCCGAATCTTGTACTACGAGCGAGGTTGAGCTTATTGTGGCGACAGCTTGAATGGTGTAAATTGAAATTGATGACACAAGATATGGTATTGATGTAAGACGGCAGGGCATATGTAATCTTGTATTGTTGACTTGCAAAACAGGGCGAAATCCCACCCTCCTGACACTGCAAAGAATTAATCAGCGTTAGTGACATCAATAGTGTGATAGATCGGTTCAGCGATAGGGTCCAAAAGAATAGTTCCCAACTTGCCTCATAGTCGATTCTTGTGGATTGTTCAAGTTTTTGATGTAGAACAAGTGAATTCGCCAACAGCAGTTGCTCTAGTCAGTCACTACATGAATAATTCATCTTGATAGGCTTTTGCAAGGGTCATTGTGGGAATTATTCCTTGTTATCCTGCTACTTATGGTGCAAATCCGGTAGACATGGTGGCGATGGAAGAACTGGATCCTTTCTTCTTCTTCTTTTTGCGGTTTATCGGGCACTCGACCCGCAAGTCGATACAAGAAGGCTGCTGATTCTATTAGCGTTAAGAAGAGGAGGATAAGAAACCCGCATCCACTTGTCACTTGAACACAACGATTCTATTAAGCTCCTTCCGGCTCTCGCCGGTTTCCCATGGAGGCCAAGTGCTGGGCTCAATAGCAGCAAGCTATAAGTATCTACGGAACAAAAACAACATATATCAGCTTACTTAATTGGAAATTCGGCGGAATATACTAGCTCGGCTGCGTACACTTGGGCTTACATAGAGTCCTCTAGCGGTTCAAGGTTCCAAGAGGCCCTTGGTGATTGATGTTGCTTGGCATATGGCATATTGCTTGGCTCATGCATATCCGGATCTGTGAAAAACGAGGATGAGATTGAGAAACTTTTCGTATTCACTCAAAAGAAGCTGGAGGAAGTACCATACTTACTTTTTGCCATTAAAACTTTGTCGAGTATCCGTAGAGCAAGTACAGAGCCCATTTCCCCTTTTTGCTTCCTCCCAAGACTTGAGAAATTCTTCCCTGACCTGGCCGGAATCGTCCTTTTATGGCACATTTGCCAAATCCTGCTCAATTGTTCTTTTGATCCTTCTCGTCTCTTTTTCCCTTGTTTTTTCGATGGTGTGGTGTCCTTTTATATTGTATGTACGTGGTGTAACGACATTTTCCGTCTTTTGCCAATTACAGCTCAGCTTCCAGTACGGGGACGAATAGTAGCGGAGGCCATCATCACAATCAGCAGCAGCAACTGGCTGGCAAGGGCAACGAAGAACAACGGGTTCGTGACTACATTATTCAGTTGAAGACGGAACGAGAGGCAGTACGTGGGACCCTGATGGAGCTCGAGAATTGGAGCATGGAGCCATTATCCCCGGAGCAGCCCCATCCACCTCCTTGCGATTCTATCGAAGCCAGGAAAAT